>SZWC01002122.1:114960-132370 GCA_023375785.1 Penium margaritaceum | reverse complement strand
ACATATACATATACATATACATATACATATACGTATACATATACATATACATATACATATACAAATACATATACATATACATATATATACATATACATATACATATACATAGACATATACATATACATATACATATGCATATACATATACATGTACACATGCATATACCTATACACATACATATACATATACATATACATTTAAACTGAAATATGCATTATTTTGTTTAAATGAATATTTAAGGGTTTTATAAATACCGTTTAGAGAGTTAAATAGGTTGATGTAATGCTTTAGTAGTGTTTTAGTTTATTTTGGAGATTTCATAAATTTTATGTTTATTTCGTGACATTTTATGAGAGAAGGTATCCTCTGTGTTTTCATTGTGGAATAGTGGTTCTGTAGCCATGGATCTGCCAGCAAAATTGTTTCTGGCCTATCTTGGGACCAAAACACATGTAATGTTTTTGTGTTAGTTTATCTGATCATGAGGATACGAAACGGGATATCCACCGCGGAATTCGTGACTCCGCAAGCGAGGATGCGGCAGTTTCGCGGGGCGGGGGGTTGGGGGGGGTGGGGGGGGGAGGGGCGGCGATGACGTGTCCGCCGGCCTTCGCGATCGTGCGTGGAGCATCACATCCCCCGCTGTGCTCGATCAGCGACGCATTTCGCTGATCGAGCATTGCGAGGGAGAAGGATACCTCGTTCTTATGTTTCAAAGTGCTGGATATGGGGGATATAAAATTCCGCACTTGAATATGGGAGGGTCCGCCCTTCGGGAATGTGGATATTAGAGCTATTTCGCCCTTCTGAAAATGGCATCCAAAACAGTTAACATCTTAGACGGTTACGCACAAATAACAATTTATTGGAAGGGGACATACAAATGCCAAAACTCAATGCTATCACTAACTAGGAGGGCACACAAAGAGGGACGTATTCCCATCCACCCCCTATTTGGCATGATTTGAAAAAAGAGCCCGTACTTTTCAAAACAAGTGCGGAGATTGATTCAAGTCCCTCTCCATACTCTGTTGTCATGGGGTTGTCACTCCCTTGCATGATCCGGATCAAGCAACGACCCCCTTTCTTCTTTATGTGAAAACCCCCTATTACGATTAAGAACTTTCTATGCTTTGCTCAAGTGAGGCCCATGCAAAACATAAAACCCTACATCTGTTACGTCAAGCATAACGTAGGTGGTTCACAAGGATAAGGTGAGAACGATAGACAATCTGAGGATTTGGGACAAATGGATCAATCGTATCTAGGACTAAGTGTACTTCGATTACAAGTGTTGAGTGAGTCTAGCACATGTATACAACGACAAGAAGCACAATGAGGCATGTATTTGGTCCTCGACGCTCAAATTGAACGATGCATGCGAGGTTGCGCCGTGAGTGGTTCCTTTGAGGTGCAATTCTAGTTCCGCCAAGATGTCAGGGGGTCTCAAGAACATCGAGGTTCAATTTGATAAACTTTCAACGCCATCTCAAAGTCCACCGAAGAATATCAAAATACTGATATAGTGTATTGTACTTCTATCAACCATTCTGGAAAGTGGTGAAAGTAGTTAGAACCTTCCCAAATGGAACACCAGAGGTCGGGTTAGGTGACCGAAATTCCCTCGGCCAATCAGCGTAAAAATCTGGAAGTCGGCACGCGTCCACAAATACAATGACAGAAGTGCTTACTTCAAGAGTTACGGGACGTGTGTACGTGAGGGATGTAACACTCCCTAGCTTTCTAGCCGCAACCTCTTGCAACGTCAGCAATTGTACACTAATGACAATAGTAGTAGCCGTCGATCATGTGATCAACGTCTCGGAGGTTGTCAAAGGGTTCCCAACTGTTGTTTGCGACTGCGTACTTGTAGCACCTGACCAAATACTCAGCTCTTTTTCCACGGCATCGATGTCCGATAATCCCTTTAATCATGTACTACACATCCTCAACCGCTTGTACTGGAGGTGGGGGTGTGACATCTCCGCGGGGAAGTTCTCGCTAGAGTCCGGACAGTGCTTGAGCTTGCTCATGTAGAAAAGAGGATGGATTGCCATGATGTCAAGCAGGCGAAGTTGAGTGAAGACAGGGGTTTGCATTTGTTTGATCACAAACGACCCAACCATTTGGGTTTGAGCTTTGCAAAGACTATCCTCCGAGTTTAATATTCGCCGAATTGAGGAGGATGCTATCGCTAGCACTGAACACGTCATTGTTGTGATGGCGGTTAGCCGCTGGCTTCATGGCTGATTGCGTCTTCGCTTGAGAAGCCCCTATGGTGGATGTCAATCGCGGGAGTGTTTCCTTGACTCTACAATCATGCCATTATGGTAAAAACTTTACTGTAGACTACCTTGAATGGAAGTTTACACGTTGCGGTGAAAGTGGTAGAGTTGCATGCGAGTTCGGTGGTCGACAGTTTGGCTGTCCAATTAGTTCCGTGTTTCGTGTCCAAAACAGCTAGTGAAACTGCCATCTATATCGCTAATGGTGGTACGTGACACGTTGTACAACCGTATGATGTGGTTTCTAAATATCCGCGTTGTTCCTTTTGCGATGATGGTGGTCGTCATCAGGATAAACTGCAACATTTTAGAAAGATCTATCCACCACCACGACGATGGCATCATATCTCACAGGAGTGATGGGCAATCCCATCACAATTTCCATGGTGATGTGGACCCACGGCTCTGTTGGAACAAGTAATGGTTAGAGCAGTCATGGTGGTCTTTGATGGGATGTTAGCCACTGGAAAATTGCACATGATTTGCATAAGGCCAACAAGTGATTTTGCACCTTGTCCCACCAGTAGTACTTTGCTACCTTTTTGGAGGAATGCCACAACCGGTGTCATGGCAGTCCTTTAAGAACATCATCTATTGCTCCCCGTTTAGAGTGAAAATGACCTGGCGAGTAAATCATTGTGGCTAATAGGGGTCGTCAAATCAAAACTTGGCTTTGTCATACCCACCAAATTCCTTGTAGCCCTTCGCGAAGAGCCTCGCAAGATACAGATCTTGTTCGATGAGTAGCATACTGATCTTGGTCATCAGATCTGGTTTTGGACTTAGAGAATCCGCAAGATTAGTTTTTCTAGGTTTGTACTCGATGGCAGGGTCAAATTTAGACTTAAGGAACTCCATGCATCGAGTTTGTCGACATCTCAGAAATGACTGAGTCTTGAGATTTCTTGGAGTAGCTTTTGGTGAGAACGACGCATCGCCAACATTCCATGTAACAACGCCACGTTTTGTACGTGTACACAATTATGAGCATCTCCTATTCATGCACCATGTAATTGAGTTCCGGCCCACACAATTTCTTGACATGTATGCAACGAGTTGTTCTCCACAGTCGTCTTGGAGGAGAATGAATCTGATTTTTCGATTGGAATCGTAGGTGGACATGATATAGTCCACCATTGGATCCACCATATCATAAGGCGGGCACCGAGGGTTGAACATCTTGAAAAAAATGAATGATTGTTGCTCACTTTCCTCCAAATTCCACTCGTGGTCTTACGAGTGAGATCGGAGAGAGGCGCTGAAACTCGAGTATAGTCCTTTATGAATTGATGGTAGTAGTTACGAAAACCCTGAAATACTTGACATGTCCTGAACAATAGTCAGCGGTGGCTAGTCAATGGATGCCTTCACCTTTTGGGGTCCATGTTCGCTGTCAGTGATGTGGCCTAGGAACTCTAAAAAAAAACGACCAATGTCAGAATTTGAGCAATTTTCATGGGAATTCTGTCTTTGTAATTTTTTGAAAACTTATTGGAGATGTCCACCATGCTCCCTCGGGGTGTGATTGTACACCAGAATGATGACGAGGTATACGGCAACAAAGTGGTCGAGGTACGGGCAAAAATCATTGTTCATTGCCACCACAAATCTTGTGGGGTGTTTATGAATCCAAACTGTATCACCATGAGCTCAAAGTGCCGGTATCAACTGCGGAGTGCCGTCATCTTGACATAGTCATCGAATACACAAATCTGATAATAGTCGCTACGTAATTTGATTTTGTTAAAAATTTGAGCCTCACAGAGTTGGTGGAAAGTTTGTTTGCTCGCAAGAGGTGGTGGCGGTTCTTGATGGTAGTGGTTTTCAATTCTAAGTAGTCCATGCACATCCATATCTCTTTGATTCTTGTTTGCACAAAGATTGTATGTGCCGCATACGGTGATTTGGAAGGTTTGATGAAACCCTGACCAAGCATCTCGTCCAAATACTTCTTGAGTAGAGTCAGATCATGATCGCTCTTCTGATAGGTCCCCTTCACCATCAGTATAATTCCCTACTCTCAGGATAATTGACATGGTCATCCACGGATGAGTTTTTTTAAAAGCTATTTCGGCCAACTGTGGCCAAGTTATTGCACAGTTCCGAACTGTTTTTGTTTTGCATGGCCCTGATATTTTTCGAATTTGGCCTAGCATGCTATGCTCGAATCCGGCCCTCGCTGCGGCTTCCACCGTCGCCGTCCAAAGTCAAACGCTCAAACTTGAGCGTTGAATGCAAAACATGCACGTCTACCCCCTCCCGCCTACCGAGCCTCCCCCCCTGGTTCACGCTGCGCATCTGCGGTCGAAAGAGCCGCCACGGACTTCAGCCAGATCCAACCATTCTTTACCACGTTTTTTCAGAAACACCCCACCAAATTTCCGACACCTGCGAACAAGACAAGACCTATTTATATACCAGGGTCGAACACTTGGGTAATTGATTAGTTTGCAAATAATTCTGGGAATAGGGTACCTAGCTTCAATTTTATTCCATGATGGAAGTTTCGATGCGGAAGTAACTCTCAAAGCAATTCTTTGGGAAAAACCCCTCTGACCTCATCGACCAGTGCTACAAACTCCTTTGGCTGCAAGCTTCTCAAGTGTTGAGGCCGACGTGGTTGCTTCGACAGCTTCGATTTCTTTCACTTCACTAGTCTCACGGGGGCTAACCACGCTTGAGCTTCGCGTTGCACATATCTTTTGGCCACGTCCAAGAGTCTAGTTGGCATTTTGTGGCTGCCATAATTCCTCTTGCTATTTCCACCTCTACTACTTCCCGTAACTTCCGCTGCATCCTGGATCACTTGACCTGAGGCAGATGTCACTTTCTTTCATCAATACTAACGCATACCAACCCGCTTCTCCCATCCACCTGCGGAATGGGTTGGTATATGAAATCTTGCCCGAGGATGATTTTGAGGTCGCTCATTGGTCAAGTCCTCTTGACCATTGCGTTGTGCACATCTTGATCAACAGTGAGAGAGGTTTACAAAGTCGAGGGATATGCAGTCCTCCGATGACAAAATTTCCCTCAAACACCCCTCGTTTGGTCTAGAAACCCAGCTTCCGAACCATGTCATTGCATACAGAGCTGTTGGATGCTTCTCCATTGAGTATTGCCGGTACCGTTATGAGACTTTTACAACCCCTCGGTTGTAATTGTAGAAGTATCACCAGCTGGTCATTCTTGTACCCCTCGTCGAATTTTCTAATCTCAAGAACCCTAGTCAGCAGTGGTATGAGCCACTTATGTGGATGATCGGTCGGCGTAGAATTTTCTGCCCGGAAGGGACTCTCGTCTTCTAATGGTGCCATTTCCATAATCCTCATTCTTTCTATACGGTTTTCCCCCTTTTCTGGCCTAATGATGTGGCTTTTGACAATCGCGCAATACATGACCTAGATTCTCGCGAGTCCAGCATAACTGTTGATTGCATTGATCAATGGCTATAATCTCCATCATAGACGAGGTTTTTTTTACTTTGACTTCCCTCAACAACGGGAAGAGTTGTGATTTTGGGATCACCAGCCATTGGATTCATGCATCTGACCATTTTAGTTGGAGCTATTGATGCGGCCGGCTACCACGATTATTCATGGAACGTCGTCTTGGGTGCCAAAAATGGTGATTGCTCAATGATAATCTTGCTTGAGGCCGTTGTTGTAGTAAAAACAAAGTTCACCAGGGATGAATTCGCTGCCGGTGATGATTTCATGGAAACACCATGTATGCCCTATTGATCTTTAACTTTGTTCATAAATATTTATTGTGTAAACAAACTTGGATGATTTTGTAGGCGAATTGTTTACGTACACCCTAAACAATTAATTCTGGCAGGGTGGTTTTGAAATTTGTTCAGGGGTCGGGTTCATGTCTTCTAGGAGTTTTGAGTTCTAAGTGTTCTACTTGTAAAAAATGCATGCATCCACTCATGTTTAACAAACATTGGACGAAATATATTATTAGTGAGAACGACATCTTTTTCTGCACCGCCGTTCCGTGGATGACATCATCATTTGCAAAACGTCACGAGGAAACTTATCAGCATAAATTACCACACAAAAACACTGCAGGAACTAAACAACAAAGTCTTCCTCCTCCATGGCAACCTCCACAAATAATGGCTTACCTGTGAAGGGAGCAACATCCCGCCGGAACTTCGGATCGTACACGCGTAGGAAGTTTGCCTTGGCCCATGCCGCTTTCACCAATTCCTCTCTTCGGACGTGATGCCATGCATTGTAGAACCAGCCACAGGCCGCCTCGTTGACGACAGTCATGCTGACCAAAGTGGGAAGCCCTTCATGCGTGCACTCCATGCCCTAAGCCGCGTATGACTTTTTTATTTTGTTCTTCAAAGGGTGCATGACGCCGAGATCACACGAATGCCCCTTAGACATGCATCCCGGTGGAACGTAGCCCGTAAAAATACACATGTACTGTTGGCCGAGCCATTCCTGAAACGATGCGCATGCATGAGGCCGCCATGCATCAAGTATGAGAAGCATGTCAGTCTTGACGGCCTCTAGCCCCATCTTGGTGCACATTCTCATATCAGGGCGCAATGATGTTGCACACCCACTCACGGGTTGTGTCACCATTTTCCCAGTGCTTGGGCGTGAAGGTGTGCCCTGGCCTCTTCTATCTTTCTTGCCTTCGGTCCACGCGGCAGGCACCGACGGGTTTTGCCGCCGAAGTTGACTTGATGGGAGAGGAGGTCGCCTGTCATGGAGACTGTGACAAGGGCAGTGATCTGTCACTTGTCCTCCAACCTCAAGATGTCCACATCCTTTGACCCAATGGGTGCAAAGGTGTGGTCAGCCGACGGCATAAGTTGCACCCCGGTGTGATCGCTGTTGAGCACCAAAAAGGGGTTGACCTTGTACAAAGTTGCCATGAGCTCTGCTCACTGATGAAATTTCAGCACCCCTGCCTCCCAATCTGTGGGTAACTTCTGTGCTACAGCGATCCCGCACATCCAAGACCACCCTAGCTCCTTGCGCACGAATTTGTGCACCCATGGACCGCCGTATGCACGTGCACCCAAACGTTCCAGCTTGTTGGGGGCATGTCACGCGATGATGTCACGGAATTTATGCCGAATATTCTTGTTATTGGGGGCATTTCTGGCTGCACGTGCATCCAACAACTTTTGCTCAATTTCAGTCACAATCTCAGGCTGCGTTGCCAGCCACATGCAATTCCCTCGGAAGCCGTGCTTATGCTTCCTATTCATGGCGATGGGGGCGGTCGGTGCTACAGCAATTGATGTCACCGCATCTTCAACATACTGCAACTTGAGGACCAGAGTCCCTGATGCAAACCAGCTCCGCACCGTGCTCACAACAATGCTATCGAAGACGTAGTAGCCATGAAAGGTGCGGAATTTCCTTTGGCAGTGTTTGACAATTGTGTAGGCAGCCTTCTTGTGCTTCATTGCCTTGTAAATGGTTCTTAAATGGCCTGAACCAGTTGTAATTTGCTGCGCTTCTTCCGGGAACCCCCTGTACTCCCCGAGTTGCTCAACATCGTGTTGTTGGAAACTTGCAAAGTCATGCATTCGGTGTTGGTACTGTCATCTACCCCTTGGACAAAACCGCCACGGTCACTGTCACTGTCACTGTCGGGTCCGCTGCTGTCGCCCATGCTGCTGAAGTTGCTGTCGCTACTGACAATGCTAACAGTGGAGCTGTCATTGACCACTGGCTCATAGGATTTCGGCTCTTCAATGCAGAGGGCTCCGGTGCGCAGCCTGGTCCAGGGCAAGCAGCTTGTTGATGCTTTGGGTGGCTCGTCAACTACCTTCGCTTTCCCTTTTTCAGGGTAGGTAGGCGATCGTCTGACCGGAAATCAGGCAGGGATTGCCAGAGAGGGTGGAGCGCTACCCTCCGCCTACGACTGTTGTTGCTGTTGCACCTGGCATGCATGGTTTTAGCCTCATGGTCGCGCGAGCAGCCTACGCCGTCATCAAGGCGTCTCTTGACACCATTCTACGTGGGCTCGCACAAGACGAGTGGAACGTTGGACGGAATACACAGTGGAGAGGCAATGGTGGTAGCGACGTATCCGCATGTTGATGTAGAGCCAAAATCCTAGGCTGCGCACCGGAGCCTGGTTGGGAACTACCCAAATAATACCATAATCCAAAACCATGAGCAAAAACAGAGATTTCCTAAATTACAAGAAATGAAAAGGGTGAAATTACAAATCACTAGGGTACTCTATCATGTTGGACTACTGAAATAGGCGTCAAAGCCTGTACCGTGTGTCAGAATTCCCGTTCAATGTTTCAAAGCGGAGGGAATTAGCACATGAATTTGCTCCATGTTTCAGGTGGCGTGAGGGAGTCATGCCACGTCGGAATTGTCTTCTTGAGAGGTAGTACGCTTGTGGTGTGAGAGCATTCGCGTGAACTGTTGATCCGGCTCTACCAGTTTCCTCTTGCCATTGGATGGTCTTTAGATTGGACCACCAACTTAGATTCGTGCCACGCAAAAGCGAGTCCGCAAGGTTAATCTTCTTTCTGTTGTTGTTGACCCCAGGAGTAATTAAGTACACCTAAAAACTCACTAGCCACATCCTAGGAGTTGGTCCCTTTCAGTTTGCAAGATTGAAGGGCTTGGGAAGTACCATTTGAATACGAGGTTCACTCAAGAGTTGGATGTTTCTCTTGGTGAGCACTACTTTGTGCATGTAGAAAAACCGAAGCTCCTCCATCGCCGCGTTGAGTTGTGGAGCAGATGATTTTGAGGCTCTCGAGTCTTGAGAACTTCTGGTATAGGTCTTCATTAACTTGAGCTTGTTCCTGAGTGCCTCCCATCATGTTAGATGTTGACTTGAAGGGCAGTAGTAGAGTCAGAGGATTAGCCGAGCCCGAGGGGTCGGATTGGCTGTCGTGTTTGTCGGTGTTGTGCTATTCATCGTGAAGGCTGCCGTTGCTATCTAGCTTCTCTGTAAATCTGTAGTGTCTACATGCTAGTTATCCTTGATTTCCGGAGTGTTCGTCGGTCACTGCCGCTCGTCATCAGTTGCGCTCGCTCCATTTATCGTTGTTGTCTTGGTGTCTACAAGCTTTTGAATGGTGGAAGTGTGTTGAAGACTTGTGCAAGGTTGTTACAAGGAAGTCGGTTGCCCCTCTAGGGTCGTTCCACTCTAATGCAAAGTATTTCCCCGAGGGAAACATAGGTGGTCCAAAGGGATGAGGTGTGGGAAAATAGACAATTTGACGATTTAGGGAAAATGGATATTTTTTATTGAGTAGTAAGTGCATTTCAATGGCAAGTGTTGAGTGAGTCTAGCACATACATAAAAAGACAAGAATCACAATGAGGCATACGCCAGGTCCTCTGCGCTCGATCCAACCAGTGCGTGCAAGTTAGCACCGTGGGTGGTTCCTTCCATCCGTTTGATTTGCCAATTGTAGGACTGGAGTTGAGGTCAGGGCGATTCTCAAAGAGTTCAACGCTAGTTTTTCCTTTCCTCCCGAACTACACTCATTGGTTTATGACTGAGATCCGAGAGAGCCATTATCACCCAGGCATAGTCCTTTACCACCTGACGATAGTAATTACAGAATTTTAAAATACTTATACGTCCAAGACATTGGTTCATGTCAGCCATTTAGCTATTGCCTTCATATTTTTGGTCCATGGTGATCCATCCACCGCCAATGATGCGGCACAATCTCAATCGAACGGCAACCAAAGTACATTTTTGAGATATTTATATTTGTGTAGAATCTCAAGACCTAAAGAAGATGTCCGCTGTGTTCCTCCGGGTGCATCAATAAACCAGGATATCATCCAGATAAACGACGATGAAGTTGTCAAGAAACAAGCAAAAATGCTATTCGTTACTGTCATGAATGTCACGAGGGCATTTGTGAGTCCGATGGGTACAACCGTGAATTTGAAGTTCCCATACCTGGTGTAGAATGCAATGTTCTTGATGTCCTTATCATACATGCAGATGTTTTGATAGAAGTTGTGAATGTCGATTTTGGATAGAATTTGTGCCCCATAGGGGTTGGTGTAAAAGTTTGCCTGATCACGAGAGGGAGTAGCAGTTCTCGATGGTCGTGTCGCTCAACAGTCGGAAGGCCACGCACATCCTCATCTCTTTGGTTTTGCGGGTACGGGTACAGGTCTTGCATATGGTAACGTGGACGATATGATGAACACCTGATTGTGAACCTCGTCCAGTTATGTCCTAAATTCGGTAAGCTCGTGATCACTCATCCGATAGGTCCCATTCCCCCCCGGTCTCCTTCTCAACTTGAGGTCTATCTAGTGATTAATTTTTCATTACATAGGTAGTATTGGGGGTAGTTTTTTTGGGAAAAAACCCTTTGAACTCCTCAACAAGCAGAGTAAATTCCTCCCGAACGGCTGCAAACTTGTCAGGTTTCACGGCAAATGTGGTTTCCTTGGCTCCTGCGACTTCCCGTATCTCCATGTGGACTAGCAATGCTTGAGCCCTACATCGTGGATATTCCCTGGCCATGTCCAAAGATATGTACTCTTGTTTCATAATTGATGTACCTTCCTCTGCTACTTCCACCTTTGTTGCTTCCTATAACTCCCCATGTGTCTTGGGTCCCTCAATATGAGGCATGTGTCATTTTCTACCACTAATTCTGACTTATACTGATCCGTTGCTCAATTCCACTTGCGGAATGTGCCGTTATAGGAAATATTGTCTAATGATGATATTGTGATTGCTCAATGGACAAGTTGTCCATGCCATTTGTCATGCGGATCTCTAGTTTACAGTTGGAGAGGTTTGCAAAGTCAACACTTCCACAGTCATCCATTGATGTTTTTTCCTTTAGATACCCCTAGTTTTCCTTGCGAATTTTCAAACCATGTCTTTGCTTATGAAACTGTGAGAAGCTCTTCCGTCTAGTAGTGTTGATGCTGTTTCATGAATTTTACAACCCCTCGGTAGTACTCGTAGGACCATCGCCAGTTGGACGTCCTCGTACCCTTTGTCCAACTTTGTGATCTATGGAACCCTCATCTGAGATGATGTGGGCTGCTTAGATGGGCGATTGGTTGGCGCAAATTTGTTTTTACCATATAGGATTTATTTCTTCTACTCTTGCTCCTCGCCATTTACCGACTCCTTATTGGATTCCTGCGTCCGAGCATGCTAGTCGGCCCTGTTGATTTCCTACTATGGTCATTCGCAAAAGGTCATCTTGGATGCCAAAGATGGCAACTACTCACCAATTATTGTGTTTGAGGCTCTTGTTGTAGTAGAAACCATCTTCTTTAAGGACGAGGTGACCGTGATGAATGTTGCAAAAACAACGCATCTACTTTGCCGTATTCAACAATAGACGGCGACGTCGATATCTGTACAATTCATCACAACTCTTGTTCATCTTTCCAAAGCGAGCAAGTGTGGTATGTGAAAAGCAATTCCAAATCTTTGGTGGATTGAGAGAGTCATGTCACGTCAGATTGATGTGCTCAAAGGGGAAAAAAGCCTGCATTCAACAATGTAAGAGTTGTCGCATGAGCCGTTGATCTAGCTAAGCCATTCTCTTATTGTTGTTGGATTGTCTTTGGGTCTGATTACCAAATCAAGGCCGTGCCATGCGAAAATGAGGCCACGAGGTCAATTTTCTCTTTGTTTTTATTGAGCCTAGTATTGGTTAAGTACACCTCCAAACTTGTCAGCCTCATCCTGGCGGTTGGCCCCGTTGAGTTCGTGGGATTGAACAGACTAGGGAGTGCCATTGGGGTTCGTATAAGAGCCGAAGGTTTCACCCGATGAGCACTACATTTATGCGAAAAAAACTCTACAGCTCCTCTATAAATGTGTTGAGTTGTTGGTGAATATGGATATTGAGGCTCCAATGAAGATCAATCAATGCAATTTCATACACTCCTCAAACAATGGACACCACACTTCACCAAACATTAGAAGCTGTTAAGAAAGTTCCTTACATGTATTATCGAGTAATGGAAATTGGTAAGAATACTTCAAAGTAAACATGTTTCAATGTATTTATAGAAAGGAAATATGTTTACCACACTGACTTTTTCACATTCGTTTTCTTTTTTTCCAACAGGGACAATAAAAGAGATCATAATGTTTCCTACAAGATTGTTATAACAGTTTTGATAGGTTCTGCAGTAACAATATCTGAGGAGATACAATGAAAAATCTTGAACTGGTAAACGTAATGAATCTTAATATCACATCTACAAAACATCCAAATTAAACTATACACTTTCTTAGAGATCGGTCAAGAATGATTACATGACCTTTTTGTGACTTGACACATGTAGAGTGGGCTGCACACGGAATCTTTGGATGTAAAATTGTCTATCGTTATTGGGTGAAATAGATCGGATACCCGCACTACACGCACTACCCTACTGGTCATTGATTTCGACGATGGGTTTTTTGAGATTTTAGGAATCCTTGATTTCGACCAGGGTTTAATTATATCCGTGTTCCGTTAAATTTGTCGAGCAGCTTATGCATGGTCCTTTGATTTTGACGAGCGGTCAAGGTCAAATTCTTCGTATTCGTTAATTTCGACGTCGTGCGACCGTTTGCGTGTGCGCACGCACGCATCAAGTCGGAAAAAAATTCTTAGCCCAACGGTCGTCACCGCGTTGATGAAGGTGGCTTAGGAGCGTATGCAATACGGACGCGCTAAGTTTTGAGCTCCCCTTGCCTAAGGCCTGCATGCCTTCATAAAGACATGAAGGCCGTGGGCAAGAGCAGGTACACACGTCATTGTCGACCTACACCCAACTTCTTCTTTCCCTCATCCACCATGGACCGGTTTTTGAAGAAGGTGTCCGCCAATGAGAGGACTCGTTGTCTGCACGAGGCCGCTCATCAGGGTCCTCCTCCACGCCCCGTGCCAACGAGACAACCTGTGGGACGTCCGCGGAAGGTGACGAAGCTGACTTCGGACAACACGGAGGCTCCGCGCATGCATGCCGACTTTGTCGGCACGTACGTGGAGTCTCCGCTGTCCCTACCCGCTGCTCCGATGGAGGACAAGGCGTGCAACTCCACGTTGACGCCGTGTCCCCCCCGGAAGTTCACAAACTACGCACAAAGAGCAAGCACGTCATCTGCTGCTGCTCCACGAGCTGCTTCTCCCCTCTCTCCCCCTCGTGCACGTCGTTTTGCAACGACCGAGAAGGGTAAAGCATGTGTGGACTCTACACCCCCTCCTCAATGCTTCAACGTCGACGAGGGCATGGCTTCAGACGATGCATTTGTGCCCTCCAAGTCTCCTCCTTGTACCAGGCAGCGCTCGGGGTCGGTTGTCATTACTTCCCCGAAGTTGCCCGTGGTGCACGTTGTTTCGAGCAGCCCATCAGCGTCATCGGCGGAGTCCGGAATGTCAAGTGGGACGGAGGAGCAGTCATCAGACGACTCGACCGACACAGACTGCCTCGCGGTGTAGCTCTCCGAGTCAACGATGTCCACGTCAGCTACATCATCCGCAACTTTGAAGAAGCGTAGCCGCTACTGTGATTGGTTCGGTAGCGGACACTACAAGACAACTTTCAAGGCGTACAAGTCTCATCCGACTGCTTACGCTCCTGTTTTGCATCTTAGGAAGACATTTAGGACTCCTGATGGTTACTCAGTGTATGACAGACTTGCACCTAGCACGGTGGCAGGATGGTTTGTGGATGGTACAAAATTAGTGAAGAAGCAGTACGAGGGTGCAGTGCTTGCTTCTATTGCTTGTGCACCGTCTGCGCCTATTCGAGAGAAAAAACGGAAACATGGGTGCAAGGGTAAAAGTGCTTGGCTCGACAAACACCCTGCGATCATCCATGAGATTAAATCGACATTCCGGGATGCTCGGTTGGCTGGACATGCCCTAAATTCAAAGATCATCCGCCACAAGATTCGTGGGGTCATTGCTCTGCACGCCCCAGACAAGCTCAAACGGATGGGTACACGTGCTTTTGCTCGGTCATGGGTCCATCGTTTTATAAAGAGAGAGCTTGGGTGGACGTGGCGTAGCAGAACTACTGCTGCGCACAAAAGTGCCGGATGACTACGAGAAAAAGATCCTTACTTTCCATCGCCGTGCAGCATGCATGGTGAACCTATACGGCATCAAACCCTTCATGGTACTAAATGGGGATCACACCGGCATCCAGCTTCTTCCCTCAGCAGGTCAGACGTACGCACCTACGGGGTCCGAGGACATCAAGATCGTGGGCCTCGATGACAAACGTGCCATCACCGCGCTTGTCACATTGTCCATGACCGGAGAACTCCTGCCGATGCAGCTGATTTTCGGCGGGAAGACCTCTCAATGTCTTCCACGTGGAGTCCACGCCGAGGCCCTCATTGACGCTGGTTGGAACCTGACGTGCACGCCCTCCCATTGGGCCAACGCTGACACAACAAAAGAGTGGATTTGCACCATCGTCCACCCGTACTACAAGCGGACGTGTGCGGCGCTGGGGGTCTGCGAGGGCGAGGCAGATCTGCTGCTCGTGCTCGACACCTGGCGTCCACACGCATTCGCTTCTTTTCAGCTCTGGCTGAAGGACAACTTCAAGTTCATGCACACTGTTCACATTCCTGCAGGATGCACATCGAAAGCACAGCCTGCTGACGTGGGTATCATTCGCCCGCTAAAGAACAAACGGGAAGAACTTTTTTCGATGTGGGGTGCGGAGCGTAGTCGTGAGGGGGGGACGATGCACATCGGCATGAAAGACCTCAAGGAGGAGGCATGCGCATGGTTCATCCATGCATGGGACTACATCCGTGAGGCGGAGCCCATGGTCAAAAACGCATGGGCTCGCTTGGGTTTCACTCGTTTATTCGATCTGGCATTCCCTCGAGATGCAGCCCCATACGCCGGCGAGCTGCTGTTCCATGACGAGGCATGTGATGAGGAGGATTTCGTAGACTAGGATTTCTCATGTGCCTTGCGTATATGGCTCACTGAGCGGAAAAAAAATGTACTATTGCCACAATCTCGCTCGATGTTCGAATGTTTGACTGCCCAAATTTTCGCAACTTTAAAGTAAGAGTACCTGAAATCGCCGAATGTTTTTTCACATTCGTCTATTACTTTTTTCCTGTTTCTTTCACACCCAAACAAAGCAGCAGTGGCACCCAGTCCCAAGATGGGGTAAATGATGAGGTAGACTCTTGAATTCGATGAACAACATTTAATGATAATTTAGTAGTCCCTTGAATTCGACGAGCACATCAAATTCGGCGACTTTCAACTAGGTTAAAAATATTTAATATCGAAATCATCGAGCAGCTGGGTATTAAGATGGCGTGCCCGCGTGTCAAAATTCTGACAGGGCATATCCGACGCACGAGAAAAAAGAGAACAAAGACCCATGAATATCATGTCTGTTCACCACATATCCGGTGGTAAGAAATAGTGGTTATGGCGAGTACAATTTTCATTTTTGGTTTGAACTATGAAAATCATGTACGGTTTGTTCAGGAATCGTGACATCATCTTTTTAAAGAATTGCACATGTTAGGTCTTCGACAGGTGTCATTGAGTTCTAAAATACTTAAATGTGTAAAAAATTATAAAAATGTTTGTGGTGTTAAATTCTGCTATCATCTTGAAGGGGGTAATTGTATCTTGGTACGAGTATGAAACAATAACACGTACTTGTTGCTGGTGATCCGTAACAGGGTCTATTAAACTATAGCCAAAACGGGAGGTTCAGCAAGACCGGTCAATGGACGGGAGTTGTATAGTGCAAAGGCAAGACCCACCCGTGTATGGGAGCTGGAGTGCATGCATCCATGCGACCTCTTGCTTATGCTGTCATGTTAAAGTAAAATGTGATTCTTAGGTATGGGTCACTCGTGACATTACTCGGAAGGGATACTCTCCGATTAGGAGCAATCCACAGACCAATTGGTGAACCCAGGAATCACAAAGGTGCCAACTGGATGACGTGACAATTGCGCCACACTGACTTGCACCGCGGAAGGAGGGAGCGGGGAGAACCAACGCGCGCCGCGCAAGAAAGGCGGGGGGAAGGCGCTGCGCGCCAACAGGGGCAACGCGTGCCAACAACGACGCTGCGTGCCGACAGGGGCGCCTCGCGCAAAAAGGGGGGGGGTACCGGGGAGGGGGATGGCATTTGACGAATGAGAGAACACTGATGGAGGCGGCGCAGGCAAAGTGGGTGCCGAGCACCAAAGCGCCGATGACGAGTGGTGCAAAGCTCCAAGGAGACACGATGCGTGGCACGACAAAGAAGCGGGAGTGGAAGCATTACACCAGGAACACAAGTTGGCTCGATGCCATGTTGAAGAGGGAGACATACAGGAGAAGTAGATTGATAATAGAATAGTTTGAGATCAAGAAGAAAAGTTTGGAAAGGGGCCGGACGGGGATTAGTAAGGAGTCACCCGTCAGGCCAAGTCAGTGTGGCGCGATTGTCACCTCATCTAGTTGGTACCTTTGTGGTTCCCGAGTCCACCAATTAGTATGTGGATTGCTCCTAATGAGAGAATATCCATTTTGAGTAATGTCACGAGTGACCCATGCATAAGAATCACATTTTACTGCCCTTCCCCTGTGGCACTCGTCGGCGCTGCCCTCCCCTCATCGCGCGCGTTGGTACGCGTTTCTCCTCCACCCCCCCTCCGCCTGCACCCTCTCTTTCACACTCCCTCCCATTCTCCTTCCCCCCTCGCTCTCTTCCCCTACCCTCGCTCCCCTCTCTCTTGTTTCCGTCGACCCCCTTCCCTCTTCGGCCTTCTCACTCTGCGGTGCGTCTCCCCTCCCCCTCTTGGACACTCCTCCCTGCTCCCCTCCCCCGTCTGCTTCTCCCCTCTCCCCTCCCGGTTCCCGTCCTCCCCTCTCCCCTCCCCCGTCCGCTCCTCCCCTTCCCCCTCCCCAGTCCACCTCTCCCCTCTCTCCTCCCCCATCCACTCCTCCCCTCTCCCTCCCCGTCCAATCCTCCCCTCTCCCCTCCCCCGTCCGCTCCTCCCCTCTCCCCTCCTCGTCCACATCTCTCCTCTCTCCTCCCCTGTCCGCTCCTCCCCTCACCCCCTCCCCCTCCCTTGCTCCCATCCTTCCCCCTCCCCCTCCCTCTCTCCTGTCCTCCCCCCTCCCCCTACCTTGC
>SZWC01002122.1:95532-112933 GCA_023375785.1 Penium margaritaceum | reverse complement strand
TCTCTCTCTCTCTCTCTCTCGATCTCTCCCTCACTGATCCCTCCTTGTCACTGTCAACCCTCCTCCTCCCCTGGCCACTCTCTCCCTTACCATGTTGTTTTCATCTCCTCTCCCTTTCTCCTCCCTTCCTTTGTCACCTGCCCATGCTCCTTCCACTACCCTCTACACTTCTTCTAGGTCCATCCTGCCTTCTCCTTTCTCTTTCCCCACCGTGGACTTTCCTACGCACCTTTCCATCCCGTCGCCTCTCCTTCCGTGTGCCCGTGGTCCATGTCTGTCTTCCTTCGTTCCACCCCGTTCTCTCCTCTGCTTCTACTGTGCTTCACCTGGCCATCCTTGACAGTCCTGCCCGTGTCGACCTCCCCTGTGGGGACCTTGTGATCTTTGTCAGGTCTCCCCTGTGTGAGTGTCCCCTTGCAGCATCCTCCCGCGTCTCCCCTCGTTCGCCTCCCAGGTTTCCAGCCTGGCCACGTTTCATGCGTTGTCCTATCCTGCGTCGTTGCTTCGTGCTGTTCATGTCTTGATAGACACCATCCGTGTGCTCTCGTCGCCTCCCCGTGCGTGTGCACTCTCCTCTACCGCTGCCTCTCTTCTCCTTTATTCCCTTGCAGTTGTCCCTTCCTCCTCCCCTCTGATTTCGTCCCCTTGTTGCCCTCCCTCTCTACCTCCCTCAAGCACCACTCGTCCCACTCCTCGGTCCTCTCCCATACTCCTCTCCTTATCCCGTATGTCCACAACTCCACCCTTCTCCCCCTTGGCCATCTCTACCACCATCCCTCACCTTCTCTTGCCTTCCTCCCCTCTCGCCACCTCCTCTCCCATCTCCATCCTCCACCTCTCCACTCTCCTCAGTCCTCTCCCTCACCCCCATCCTCCCCCGCTCCCTCCACACCTCCCTCTTCATCCCCCTCGGCCAACACCACCTTCATCCCCACTCCCCCCCCTCTTCTCCCTCCTTGACCTACCACTCCCCCCCCCACCCTCGCTGCTGATCACCCCACCCTCCTCTCCTTTGCCCTCTTCTCCTTCCTCCTCTCCTGATATTCTCAGCCTGTTAACCCCTCCTTCCTCTTCACTCTCGTTGTCTGCTTGCATCCACAAGCGGGTCCGACAATGCCTTCATCGTCTCTCCCGCCCTCCTTCCTTGCTGACCATTCCCTCATCCCCTCCATCAGCCCCCCTTCTGCTTCTACCTTCTCTTGAATCATCCATTCCGTCACCCGTCCTTACCGCTCTTCATCATCAGCTAATCTTCCTCATCCGTCGTTACCCTACCGTCCTCGCTGCCTACAGCCTCACTGAGCCATACATCTCCACCCTGTCCCTTGATTCACTCCAAGAGGTTATTAACAAGACCTCCTCTTTGCTCTTATCTTCAACCGGGCTCATTGTCCCGTAACATCTTTGGGCCCCACGTTTCATCATGGCTCTTGTCTTTGTGCTGCCCACTTCTCCATGTGTCTCTCGGCACCTCACTTTGGATCATGCTTGCATTATTATACTTACCGTGCGTATCCTGCACTCATTGGTAAGACCAACCTAGGTTTAATGTGTCCATTGTACCAGTCTCGGCTTGCATCCATCACTGTGTGGAATCCACACTACTAGCAGGCATCGGCCTCCTACATCTCCTTGCTTACAAGATTGTGTTAAACCATAGCAAAGACGAGGGGTTCAGCGAGACCCGTCGATGTACGGGAGTTTTGTAGTGCAAAGGCAAGACCCACCCGTGTATGGGAGCCAGAGTGCATGCATCCATGCGTCCTCTTGCTTATGCTGTCATGTTAAAGTAGAATTTGATTCTTAGGTATGGATCACTCATGAAATCACTCGGACTGGATATTCTCCGATTAAGGAACAATCCACAGACCAATTGGTGGACTCGGGAATCACAAAGGTGCCAACTGGATGAGGTGACAATCACGCCACGCTGACTTGGCCGGACGGGTGACTCCTTACTAATCCCTGTCCGTCCTCTTCAACAGGTTTGTGTTCGGTTGAGCGTGAATAAAACTCTACCTTGTGTATGAGTATGTTGTTGTAATGTTTTCACCTTGCGGTGTACCATTCCTAAAACACCGGACTCGGGTGTATCGTCATTTTTTTGCCGGGACAATGGATATGCAATGCCAGAATTAAAGTGGTCTGGGCATGCCATTCCAAAATGAGTAGATGCGGGCACGGAAGCTTACAAGGCGTATTATATGGCCTGATAAAGACATTGGGCTGCTTTCAAACTTGTTTCTTGGCCCCCCCCCCTTACCCCTTTCCCCACGCACGTCCCTATCCCAGCCTAAACCTCAGGAAGTGTATACTGGGAGTGTATGACCAGATGCTCGATGGTTTGCACTGAGTGAGGTCCAAATGCAGTGGTTCAAAAATTCATAAACACTACACCCTCTATTTTGTTCACCTCCATATGCACTCTCCACATACACTTTCACCGGACATCCGCTCTGCTCCTATTTGACTCGCACATTAAACACACGACATTACACACTAGTGTGTATTTTACTTTCATCACACATACCCATTCTTATACCTCCTTTTAGACTGATCACATACACTTTTAACCTAAATTTTCCCCTCCACAATGCAAACCTCTAATCTTTCAAACAAAAATGTTTTCATAGAAATTTTATTCACACTAGGTCGCTTGGTAGAAAGTTTTATGATTTCATATTATAAAGATTCCAACTAGTGTACACCTTAACCCACAGACCACTTGTTTTTCTCCACACTTCCTCATCCACTCCCCATATACACTTCCCAATCCCCAACCCCTCCCCTCTCCCCTCCCCCAAACCAAACACCCCCAACCAACCTCAAACACCTCACTCAAACTAACAAGCACAAGTTCAAACATCTGCAAAAATCTCACATGCACCATACACCTTCACTTCCACTCCCCATATACACTTCCCACACCCCCCCCCCTAGCTAACCACCATCAAACTAAAACAAGCACAAGTGTTTATGACTACACACCATCCACAGATTATACACCTTCACTTCCACTCTCTANCCCCAAACCAAACACCCCCAACCAACCTCAAACACCTCACTCAAACTAACAAGCACAAGTTCAAACATCTGCAAAAATCTCACATGCACCATACACCTTCACTTCCACTCCCCATATACACTTCCCACACCCCCCCCCCTAGCTAACCACCATCAAACTAAAACAAGCACAAGTGTTTATGACTACACACCATCCACAGATTATACACCTTCACTTCCACTCTCTACATTCACTTTCCACTCTCCCACTCTCCAATATGCATAACCACCATCAACAAACCTCGAACACATCATTGAAACAAATATACACGATTACACATTTGTGTACATAACCCATAAATCCAATCATACACTTCCACTAACACTCCCCACGCACACTTTCCTCTCCTACCCCCTCCCCCCCCCTGTCTCCCTGTCCAACAACCACAAACCTGAAACGCACATTAAAAAAACTGTAAATAACTATACACAACCTACACACACAACCATACATCTCCACGCACACTCCCCACAAACATTTTCCACTCATTTCCTCCCCACCCAAGCACCACTTACCACATGATTTAAACCAACATACACAACTATATCTTAAGCAAAAAGTCCAAAAATCCCAAGATACACCTCCATTCACACTCCCCACATAAAATTTTGACCCCCTCCCACCCTTGCCCCTCCCTTCCCTTCTCACCCATCAACAGCTAACCAAACCACAAACATTTCACCAAAACAAACATGAACAAGTACTCCTTTACACATGGTATATACACACCCAGGCATAAACCCCTACTGACACTCTCAGGGTGCACTTTATACACTCTAAACCATCCCTTCTACCAAACCACCACTAAAATCTTCCTAACATATGTCACAAACTAATATCCACATGCATGTGTATCAATACACAACCCACGTATTTCACCGTGCACCTAAACTTGCACTCCACACATGCACTTTCTACCTTCCCTATACATCCTTCTTCCAACTACCACTAACTACTTAACAAGAATGAAAGTGTTTAACATTTCCTTGTATAGAATTTTTGTAGTGCAACAAACAACATTATACACACTTCACCTAGTGTATAGAAGACCCTTTTATTAACTCTACCTCAGAGGCTCTTTAGCATCGAAAGCTTCAGGTACCGATCTTTGTTGATGCAAGCCTATCAGCCGGTGCCTCCATCGTTCCAGGTGTTGACCCGGCGGCCAACGGTGAGGGTGAAAAGTTCACCAAGCCCGAGGGGTCCATCATTGCGTTGACCGTCAGGGTCATCGGTGCTACGCCATTTGTTATGCCACTACTACCTGGTACACCTAGAGAGCGTTGTTGATCGCGTGCTGCTGATCCTCTATCACCGAGTGCGCTTGTTCCATTCACAGTTTTCTTCACGAGGTCGGTTGACTTATAAATGGTGGAGACACGCTAAAGGCTTGTGTTAGGTCATCACATTGTAGTTAATGCATCCGCTACTCCTCCAGTGCCACGACTCTCTAATACCAAGTGTTTCACCGGGCCGAATGTGGATGTTTTACAAGGATGAGATGCATAGCAACAGAAAATTTGATGAGTAGGGACAAATGGATCATTTGTATTATGGAATAATGTGATGATAAGTGTCAAACAAGTCGAGCGAATATATACAATAACAAGAATCAGAATAAAGCATATGTTGGGACTTTGCCCCTTGAGTCGGCCAGAGTGTGCGATGCTGCACTATGAGTAGTTGCTTCGATAAATTCCACCAAGACATCAAAGTATTCAAAATACATCGAGACGCTACTTTTACAAATGTCTACCAAAATCAAGAAGTCAACCAAAAGGTATCAAGACTACGATTTTGTTTGCGATACTTTTGTAGACCATTCTGGAAATTGGTTGAAGTTGCCAAAACCTTCAGAAATTGAACATGTGAGGTTGGGACAAGTGACCAAAATGCCCTCCGCCGAGTGGTGTAGAAATCACAAGGTCAACACACGATGGGCCATAAATGTAAGGAGATAAATGCCCAATTTCATAGTTTAGGGACTCGTGTGCGTCAGGGACGTAACATTGCAATAGTGGGGCCCATAAGGATCTCTTTCAATGCATGGGGAATCTCGGACCCTCCATGAAAACTATGCATAAACCCACACAAATAGCAATGGAAAACCCCTCGATAGAGGGTATTTTCCATTTTTTCCCAAAAGCATTGATGTTAGAACTTTCACGCAACATGCAAGTCCCATGCACTCGACATAGAAATCGTGTTTGGAACATGTCTGGATGCAAAATAGGGGTGAGGTTGTTTCCTTTTCATCCACTAGGGACATGGTTGTCTTAAAGTAAAAGAAAATGATCAGAACAGGGGTAGTTTGGTGAGTGTGTCTCAAAGAAAAATGTCAAACGTTTTGTGGTTGCACCACATCAGCACATAGTCCATGGACACAAAGTTTTGAAACATTTGCCTATTTTCCTTGTTTCTCTCAGTATGAGAAATATAATACTACATTAATCCCACCTCCCTCTGTTAAAAAACAAGTGTCGAATTGTATTTTTTATAGTGAGAGGAACAAGAAAAAAGGGTGTACATTTCATAACTTTGTGTCGACAAACTATGTGCTAATGTAGCTTAGCCGCAAAGAAGTTGAACTTTTTGCGTGCCCCATGGCATTGTAGCTCGAGGGCTGGTTCCGCCCTCCCCATCCTTGCTCAAGGTGACTGCTGGCTGGTGGCCAGCCACGCGCTGGCCGCCGGCCGGCTGGGTGGCCGGCGGCCGGTCAGGTGACCGGCCGGCCACCCACCGGCCATCCCTAGCTGTCGATAGAGCTGGTAGCTCAAAATCGGTGGCCGAGGGGCCAGCAGGCCTCATGAGCAAGGCTGGTGGCCGCACATTCTTGCCCTCGACCCTCCTCCTCACCATTGGAATGGAGATTGGCGAGGGGATGAAGGTGAGCAATGGAGGGGGTGGGAGAGCTATGGAGGTAGTGGTGCAAAATCGTACCTCGCATATGCCGATTTTGTACCATTGTGTCAAAATAAACAAAGACATGAATGGGCATGACTTTGACAGAATAATTGGAAAAAATCATATGTGCTCATGGTTTTGCGGTTAAAAAAACTTTTGTTTGGGTCCCAATATAAGAGATGAGGTTGAAATCGAACATGGGCCTCCGGAGACTCAAACATTTTAGTCTCCCTCCTCAAGGTCATTGATGACGATTACCCTCAGGCTGCCACTGCTAGTGGACAAGATGTTACTGCACTTGATGCGGCACAAGCACCATGTATGGGTGGATCAACAATCGGCTGCAGACATGGTCATGGCCAGGGCCGTGGACCTCGCCATATGCCTGGCCGTGGAAATGGTCAAGGTTGTGGGACGGGTCTTTCCCACCCTTAAGTACTATCAGTGGGGTCCACTTTGAGTGTGAAGTGAAGGTTGATGTTTGTGAACAAGGACGTAAAACAATTTGATTTTTGTACAAGATCAATTGTCTCCATCGTTTCTCCCCTTTTGTTGAACAGCATTCCATACTTGTTGACTGACATATCCCCTATACATTCCATCTCCGGCTGAAACATATGATCGTACTTGCTTAGTGGTCACAACACCGGCCACTGGGCATGAATTGTGTGGCACGATGATTGAAATGTATACCCTCAAGGCAACAAGCGCATTAACATTTGCTTTGCTATTGGTCAAATGTTTTGACCCGATACAGTTTCAAGAATGGAAGGTACTTGCCGAATTCACACAAAACCACAACATGTGGACTCAAGTGAGTGAAACACTGGAGTTCAAGCATCGCCCATGCAGATTTACTGTTTATCATAGACTTGGAATACCATCATTGAGTCCAATATTGGGTACCGGTTTGGAAAACAACCCGAGAAGTTGCCCTGATCCAGAAATCGCATCTTTCGTTGGAGATGAGCACCGTACTCGTAAAACGAGACCCGTACCTCACGAGGCAAGCTGCAAATGACTACGACAAATTTGGAGGGTATGAAAAGACCAGATTCCAGATCGATGGACCATATTAGGGACAATGTTTCACACACTTTGTTGTCGTGTCTCGTGAAGAAAACTACGTCACATGTTTTTGGAGGAGTGCCACGACATTGGTGAAGATTGAAACTTGTAGAGTACCACAAGTGGGGCAAAATGCAAATTTACTTCGCAGATTATAACAAGGAGTGCGACATTTGAAAACACCATATGTAGAGACAAACCAAATCCTTGGATTTGATTCAAACGCTAGTAGTGTAGCGGGAGGGCCGGTTCGGCCCTCCCACCTCGCTGAAGCGAGGGGTGGTTGCGCACCACCCCTCGCGTCAGCGAGGGCTGGCCGGCGGCCAGCACTTCGCTGGCCGCCGGCCAGCTCGCTGCCGGCCGGCTGGACGGCCGGCGGCCGGCCAAGTGACCGGCCGGCCACCGGCCGGCCAGTCACCAGCCGCCAATCGCGGCCTCAGCCCGATCGGCGGCTGAGAGGCCACGAGGGCCTCGAGGGCGAGGCCTCGTGGCCTCGTGCCCTCGCCCCCCCTCGCCCTCCTTGAAAACAAGCAAGAGAGGGCGAGGGATAGGGGGAGTGAGGGTGAGGTCTAATTTGCTGGCGCGAAATCGCCAGCGTGCCTCGCACGCGACGATTTCGCGCCAGGACGACAAAACGAAACTCGAAGTTCGTTTACGACGAACTTCAAACAAACGGAATAACTCACGAGTTCAAGGTAAAAACCCCCGGTTTGGGTCCCAAAACCAGGGGTTTGCTTAAAAACGGAAATGGGCCTCCGGAGACTCGAAATATTCGAGTCTCCCTGCTCTGGGTCGTTGATGATGATTGCCCCTCAGTCTTGCGAAGGGGGTAAACCCCTGACGCGGACTAAGAACGCCATTCTACGAACTCCGACGACGACTTCAGAGTAGGAGCTGGAGACTCGGCCCGTTACAGTGGTTCTCAGAGCCAGTCGACCCTCGCGACCAAGGGTTTGACGGAAACGGCGGCTACGACATAGATAAAACGCTGCCGGCAGCTGCAAGCAGCAGCAAAAACGCCAGAACGGACTACGGCATCCACACTTCACGGATTGAAGCGCCGAAAATTGCGTTAGAGAGCTTGAAAAAAGCTCTACTTTGTGGAGACACTTTCTTCTAGCCTCTCCACACTTCCAGGGAGCTAGGAGGATTTTTGTGGGGCAAGTTGGGGAGTTCCCACCTCTAAAACCACAAAATCCTCCTCATTTTCAAGGCTCCTTCAAACCTCCTTCATCCAAAAATTGGGACAGCGTCCCTCCCCAAGCTTAGGGACTCTCACGACCTGAGAGAACCCTAAAAAGAAGGAGGGTGACAACTTGGGGACTTTTGGCGGCTCCCCCAACGCCGCCGGCTCAAGGAGGACGCCGCCAAAGGGCGCAAGACACGCAAAGAAGACTCAAGAGGAGGCCAAGGAAGACAAGAAGACAGGAAGAAAACAAGAAGCTAGAAGAAGGCTTGGAGGAATTGCTAGGAATTGTGTGATTCCACTTCTATTGTTTGTCCTAGCTTTGTGAGCGGTACTCACACTTTTTGTCAACTCCTTGTATTGTAATTTTCTGTTTTCCTAGGTACTAGTGCTTGCCAATCGCCGTGAGTCACGGCTTAGGAAGTCTAGTTCGAAAATCCACGACCTTGTGCCGACGTGGCGGCCTAGGAAAGTGGAAATATAAACTGAAATTGCCTCACCGATCGTGAGAGCAACGTCTTAGGATGCGATTCCTCCTCGTTGTGGGGTGATCCTCACAACAACCTTCACGTGCTAGTTGCACGAGTGACGGGATGGCAAATGCCGGACCGTCTAGGTATAACAAGGGCAAGGTGGTGACGGCCTCACCACGAGCTCTCGGTGGACTCCAAGTTTTGGGAGCCGCCGTCGCGAGCACGGTTGCCAACCCAAAGGCAACCGTGCCGCCAAGGGCAACCCTACTGCCGAAGGCAACCGACGCCAACCTCGGCGATACCGAGCAACGTGCGGAGGCGAAAAGGGTACTTGACGAGTACGTCGACGTGCACGTGGGCGACCCCCACGCGACGGACGATGCCATGGAGGAGGATCTCCCGGGGGGATACCCCGACGAAGAGCACGACATCGACGATGGCGAAGGCGACGAGGATCGCGACCATCGCCATCGTCGTGCGACGAACTCAAGCCGATTGCTCGAGAAGGGCAAGATGCCCGCCGCATCGCCTGAAGCTGCCGACGGCAGCGAGACTGCCGAGAGCAGCAAGGGCGTTGAAAGCAGCCACACAGGAAGTTCCCGCATGAACGAGCCGGACGACTCCGCCGCGAAGGCAATTCGCGATGACCGTCGTAGGCTCGCGGAGTTCGCTGCCGAGGCCGCAGGCCGCCTCAAGATCACCACCGGTGGTGGAGATGCGGCACCACTCGGAGGAATGGGGGTGGACCCTCCTTCCTACGATGCGGCCGCAATGGGGCAAGGCAGCGCCCACTCGAGCGTCGTTGCCGACGACATCCTCCTCCGAAAGGTGGGACTCCTTGGAGGCGTGTACGCGAACCGTACCCTCTTGCAGTGGGTAAGGGTGCACGGACGACGCGAGGCCGTGGAGGCTATCGCCGATGCTCTGACGACATCAGAGCTCAACTTCGCGTTCGCCAACCTGCTGGCCCACGTCGGGCAGAGCATCACGGACCTTGACCGTGATCGCCAGCTGCAGTGCCTCGCCGCCCATGAGGCAAGCCGCCGATGCAACGACCTCAACAAGGCATTGCAGAGCGTGACCCAGGTGTGGATGCAGCAGCAAGTGCAGCGTGTCGCAGCTGCGGAGGCCACTGCCGGCGGCAGCGACGACTTGCCTACCTGGACAGCTTTGGGGTCGGTCATGAACACGTCCTTCCTCCACAGTGTGGAGATCTTCCGGAAGGGCGTGAAGCTGACCTACTGGCTGAACCACATGGAGCACGTCCTACGTGTCCACAAGGCTCCACTCAGTCAGTGGGGCGACCTTGCCACGACGCGGCTTGAAGATAAACTCTTCAAGTACGTGGTCAAGGAGTGGACTACGCAGCAGCCGCACCTCAAGTGGCAGCCCATGCCGTGGGAGGCCTTCTGCGTGATCATGCGCAAGAAGTGCACCCAACGTGAGGAGGCGCAGCGCGCCTTCCACAAGATCAAGGACTTCAGGCAGCTGGGCAGCTCGCTCGAATCCTACTTGAGCGAGTTCACCGCACTCCTGGAGGAAGCCAAAAGCTTCACCGAGGGCGATGGAACTCAGACGTTCAAGTACCCGGAGTGCATGCTGCTGGAGTACTTGCGTGATGGTCTCACCAGCGAGAAGCTGAAGGACAAGACCACCATGACAGCCACTGGCCAAGCTTGGACAAGCTGGAGGGCGTTGCGCGACTACATGAGCGAAGTGTATTCGGCGAACCCAAAACACTACTCTGATGCACGGCCGAACGCGCGTGCACATCAGGGGCGCGACATGCGCGTGGACGCTGTTGGGGCTGGTGGGTCAGCCGGACAGCGAGGCGGGGCCAAGGGCAAGCAGCCTACAAACCCTCCAGCCAAGAAGGCTGGTGGACACAAGGGTCCCAACAACAAGCGCAGCCGCGAGAATGACGAGCTGCAGGCGGCGCGTGAGCGTCGCAACGCAGCCTTCCGCGAAGGGCTCTGCCACAACTGCATGCAGCCGGGCCACTTTAGGGCTCAGTGCCCTGAGGCTGCTGGTGGTGGACAAGAGGCCGCGGCGCTAGCTGCAGCAGCGGCACCTCGTGGGGATGGTGNAAAGGACAACGCCGCTTTACGTTGATTCCGAGTACGGAATTATCACCGACCCGACTCAAAGTCCATGCCAGCTTGTCTGCAATGCAGGTCAAGAGACGTATTCGACAAGGTTGTCGATACTTCTTGGCTCAGCTGCAGAAAGTGGAGGACGACGTGACGGAAGACACGCCACAAGAGATCAGATCTCTATTGGCGGAGTTCTCGGATGTATTCCAAGACCCACCGGCTGGGCTTCCACCAGAAAGACACATGGGCTACACGATTCCGCTGCAACCGGAGGCGACTCCTCCGTTCAGACCCATGTATCGCCTTAGTCCAGCAGAAAGGCGAGAGGCCGAACGCCAAATCAAAGAGTACCTTGCAAAAGGATGGATCGAGCCAAGTAGCTCGCCGTACGGTGCGCCGATCCTTTTTGTGAACAAAAAGGACGGTGGTTTACGCATGTGCGTGGATTACCGGGCGTTGAACAAGCTGACGGTGAAAAATCGATTCGCGGATTGAGGACCTTTTTGACCAACTCCAAGGCGCAAAAGCATTTTCGTCCTTGGATTTGTCTCAAGGGTACCATCAAATCCGCATCACGGAATATGATGTGCCCAAAACCGCGTTTTGAACGCACATGGGACACTATCAGTTCTGAGTGTTATGCTTCGGGCTTACAAATGCCCCAGCAACTTTCCAAGGAGAAATGAACCGAACGTTCGCCAAGCAACTCGGACAGTTTGTCTTGATTTACCTAGATGACATCCTAGTTTTCTCCAAATCAATGGAAGAGCACATAGAACATCTGCGCGAAGTTCTCGCAATCCTTCGGGAACAGAAGTTCTATGCGAAAGTGAGCAAGTGCAAGTTTGCACAAGATGAGCTCGAGTACCTTGGACACATCGTCGGCAAGGACGGCATCCGCGTCGACCCACGAAAAGTCCAAGCCGTTGAGGACTGGCAACGCCCTGAAAATGTTGGGCAGATTCGGTCTTTCCTCGGCCTTGCAAACTAATTTCGACGGTTTATGCAAGGGTATTCGACCCTGGTAGCACCGGTAACCAGTCTCACGCGAAAAGACGTGCGTTGGGAATGGACACCTGATTACGAGAACGCTTTTCTCAAAGTCAAAGTTCTTCTCTCCACGGCGCCCGTCCTAGCTCTTCCGGATCCATCGCAACCGTGGGAGGTTCGATGTGATGCGTCGGTAGTTGGACTTGGAGTCGTCCTCATGCAGAACGGTCACCCAGTTGCGTATGAGAGCCAGAAGCTCATACCTGTGGAAACGCGGTACACGACTGGGGATCAAGAGCTCCTTGGGTAGTACACGCTTTCAAGATGTGGCGTTGCTACCTCGAGGGTGCTGAAGGGGGTGTGAAGGCCGTGACCGACCATAATCCATTGGTGTTTTTCCAAACGCAACCGAACATGTCAAGACGACAGGCGCGTTGGAGCGAATACCTGAGTCGATTCTTGTTCACATGGGAATATCAGCCAGGACGCATCAATGTGGCCGATCCACTCAGCCGACAGCCTGTGGAAATCAAAAGCAACCACCAAGGACAGTGGGTGTTTTATGGCCATTGCAACAACATCCGTACAACCACCAGATCCCCCTGCACCTCTGTGGCAACCACCACGAGAGATTATCCATAACAACGGTTTTGTAAACAGGATCCGGATGGGATACTGTGTGGATTCTTGGTTTCAAGACTCTCGAAATCTGGACAAGTACGGCTTGGTGGAGGCCGCAGGGTTCTTCTGGCACGGAGAACAAGTTGTTGTGCCAAACTCGGGAGACCTTCGAGCAAACGTTATCTCATAGTTGCACGACCCGCCGGTCGCAGGTCACGTGGGACCCCGAAAGACCGGACATGCACTCTCGGACCACTATTGGTGGCCAGGGTGGAGTGTCGATGTCCGTAAGTATTGCATGACATGCGACCCATGTCTTCGGAATAAGGCTAGTAACAAGAAGCCTGCTGGACTCCTCCAGCAGCTTCCCATTCCTGGGACTCCATGGGAGTGCGTCAGCATGGACTTCATTATTGGTCTTCCGAACACGGCATGTGGCCATGATGCAATACTAGTGGTTGTGGATCTTTTGACAAAGATGACACACTTCATTCCTACAACCACTGACGTGAACGCAGAGGAGACCGCTCGTCTCTTCTTTGAGGGTGTCGTAAAGTACCACGGCTTGCCGTTGCGCATTATCTCCGATCGAGATCGAAAATTTGCTAGTAAGTTCTGGCAAAAGATGCACGAGTACTTCGGCAGCGAGTCGCAAATGTCGACAGCGTTTCACCCTCAAACNTTTCATGTGAGCCTGCTGGCTCCATACACGGCAGAAGGAACTGTTCAGCCACCGCCAGCAGTCCTGGCTGCCGACGGCCAATATGAGGTCCTTCGCCTACTCCAGCACCGAGAGCGTACTCTTCGGTCGCGCGTTGTCAGGGAGTACCTCGTTCATTGGGCCGGTTGTGGACCTGAACATAATTCATGGGAGCCCGAATCTCGGTTGCCCACAGGGGTGGTCAACGAGTACTGGAGCGAGCTTGCAGCTCGCACGGATCGACGCGTGGCAGGAGGTACCACCTGAACGCGGAAAAGTGAACAACATTCCTACAGGGCAGCATTCATGGACAACGACCATAATAAGTGGGGAGGAATGTATCGGGAGGGCCGGTTCGGCCCTCCCACCTCGCTGAAGCGAGGGGTGGTTGCGCACCACCCCTCGCGTTAGCGAGGGCTGGCCGGCGGCCAGCACTTCGCTGGCCGCCGGCCAGCTCGCTGCTGTCAGCGAGGGCTGGCCGGCTGGACGGCCGGCGGCCGGCCAAGTGACCGGCCGGCCACCGGCCGGCCAGTCACCAGCCGCCGATCGCGGCCTCAGCCCGATCGGCGGCTGAGAGGCCACGAGGGCCTCGAAGGCGAGGCCTCGTGGCCTCGTGCCCTCGCCCCCCCTCGCCCTCCTTGCAAACAAGCAAGAGAGGGCGAGGGATTGGGGGAGCGAGGGTGAGGTCTAATATGCTGGCGCGAAATCGCCAACGTGCCTCGTACGCGACGATTTCGCGCCAGGACGACAAAACGAAACTCGAAGTTCGTTTACGACGAACTTCGACATAAAACAAACGGAATAACTCGTGCGGACACACGAGTTCGAGGTAAAAACCCCCGGTTTGGGTCCCTGCTCTGGGTCGTTGATGACGATTGCCCCTCAGTCTTGCAAAGGGGGTAAACCCCTGACGCGGATTGAGAACGCCATTCTGCGAACTCCGACGACGACTTCAGAGCAGGAGCTGGAGACTCGGCCCGTTACAAGTAGATTCCAGAAAACCACAGTCAAATGTATCCATGGATTGCGTAATGGGTTTGCTTGTCACACCGGAGGGATTTGAAGCAATTCTTGTGATGCTCAGCCACTTTCCGGAGCTGTCGCACCTCTTTTTGATGAAAACACAATCATCTAAACGGGAACAACGTAGACATTCCTCGACAACATGGTTCAATTGCAATATGTTTCCTCTTGCATCACGAGCGACAAATATGGGAGGTTTTTTTACAAATGTTTTGTGAGTTGATGACTCGCCATGGCAGTTGCATCCTACTGTCGATTGCCTTTTGTCGTACTTCCTCGTAATGGAACGAGGAAGCTCCAAAATGAGAAAATCCAACAATTGTTCCCAATGGTTTGCGAGCCACATGACACTTGTCCGACAATAAAAAATTTGACAATCGAGCTCGCATACAACTCCACGACATCCGCAAGACTAGAGAATCTCTATTTGACGTGGTTCATGGAAAACTACCCCCAATTTTGGCATGTTTACAGAGTATAAGCAAAATAGGAATAATGGACATCCAATAGGGATTCCTACAAAGAACATGGCACGGGTCTCTCAAGACGTTCGCAAAGACTGAAGCGATGATGAAACGAACAATTGACAAGAATCTATTGGTCTCGGAGTTTCACGTTGAAGATATCATCGCCAGCAAAGAAATACAAATAACTGTTTTTGCAAAGCTCCACCTCCTTAAAAGTACATTTATCGACATGGTCGTAAATTCAAAATGTATGCTAGCTCATAATCCTGGTGCTTTGGCATTTTTTCCATTGCATTGTGGCCCACCGTGTAATGAACCCCACATTTTACGTCATCAAACAAGGGGAATTTTCGTCAGCGGCATCGACTACCCATGTTTTGATCCACACGGTTGTAATAGACTTGACAACTTCATAAAAGTTTCGCGACTACAATGGCCACGCATCAATCCTTCAATACTACCGGCTGAATTCTTGGTGGTGCTAGATTGTTATGAAGATTGTCCAGAATAGTGTCCAAACCATCCGACTTTGCGGTGCAGTGTCTTGAAGCTGTTGGTTTGTGTGGCTTTCACCTGTCACGAGCGACGACCGTGGTGATTACCAGTATCCCCCCGCACTGGTGGTATGGAGTAGCAATACAGGAGAGCACGGCGACATGATCCCTGATGCGGACACAGCTGGCATCGGAGCATCGATGAGTGGTGGCTCCATGCACCACTAGCTGCCAGACAGCTGTCACGACATCACAGGTGCTTGCCGGGGTCCTTAGCGTTTTTCCTGTAGACGCTAGGTTTTTCTCGGTGGACTGGCTCTCGAGCGCGATTTGCATGGTTTGGATTGTCTGTCCACTGATCGATGCCGGGTTTGTGCATGTGACCAGTCGTAGCGTCCGGCTCAAGCTTCTACATCTCTAGGTTAATACGGTGATGCGTTTGTATACCCGTGCGCAGGTTTATGGCGAAAACAGTGGTTTGGGTTGGTGTTAGGACAAACTGAAACTACGCGTGCGTCACTTGCCGTGAGCCGCGACAGGTATTTATATTGTGTTCTTGCCAGTTGTCATCTCTCTCTAGAATTACGTTCAATTTGAGCGTCCGGACGCTCAGTACGTGTCCGTGCCCAGACCCTTGCAGTTTTTTTGCATGATTTTAACCAGAAACTGAGCGTTGACACTTAAGTGGCAAGCGGTTAGGAAGGTTCCAGGATTTTCTTAGAAGCAACCTCACGCGATATAGCATCGCCTGCGACGCTTGATTTGAGCACCGAAGCCCTCAATTGCTCATCATCATGGTTCATGTTGTTTGTCACCTGCACTCAGAAGCTCTGAAAAATTTCAATGAAGTAGATTGCTTGCGAATTACAAAACGTCCGATCAACCCAATTTCCCGAGTCGTCTTTTGCTCTGCAACTTTTACTAGTTGACCACCCAAGTTAAGAAAAATGTGAAAACCAGGATGCATCATGGCAAGTTACAATAAAAAGTAGCGCCCAACAACTGAAGTATTCCATATTTTCGGTTTTCGCATTGTTGTACGTGCTCGATAGTACCCATCGAGCAGGTATGTAGTCAAAATGGAAGATTGATAAATTTTATAAATTTTAAAACTATAATTTATATCCATAAATGTTACCCGTTCACCATCTACGTTTTTCTCTGCGTAACATTGATTGGGGACTGGGTGGGCACCCTGAGTGAGTTTTGGCAGAAGTTCTTCTATCGGAATGTCTGTGTCAAAGTTGGTTCAAGACGTTTGAGTCCCGCACACTAGGGAGTCCGAACGGGCCGCATTTTTTCGCGCTTCCTGTGCTAGCTGAGGGGGTGCCGACTGGCTGGAGGGGAAAGGGACAGGCGTCCGCCAATGTGATGTGACGCACTAAGGCAAGCTGTCCAACTTCGCCTCTCCTGCGGCAGCGGATTGCCGGCAGCCGCCTGCGCTGATCAGACGCAGTAGATAATGTGACGAGATTGCGGGGGCAGTAAGCGAGCTTTGCTAGTTGAGTAAGGTCAAGGGTTGTGTGCTAGCAAAACTCAGTCATACAATGCAGGTTTCAAAAAGCCGATCGGACGGTTTGGATTCGTCCCTTCGTCTCGGTGCCACTGCGCAGGCGCAGCAACCTGTGGTCGAGATGTGGTTTGACCGGCAGAGCTACTATCTCTTGTGTGCCGACGCTGCGGCAGCCGCAAGCCCTTGGTGCAGTCGGGCCTGTCACAGAAGTTGCGTCAGCCGAAGCTTCTCTTACTGCCAGACAGCAGACCGGAGTTGTACGGTGCATCGCTCCTCTTCCTTCGAGATCTTCGTGGCACGGTGAGCCACCTTGCGACCCACCACGCATGGTCACTGCCACCAGAAGCCCTTGACCAGGATTTCTTCCTCCAGACGGCAAGGCTCGTCTCTGCGCCAGCGGTAGCAGCAGTGGCATCGGGAGCTAAGGCATTGGCAGCAGCGGATTTTCAAGCTCACGCAACCGAGATGGTGCGCCGTCCTAGCAGACCTGCAGGCGCAGATGGGCGCAGCTGGTCAACCAGATCCGCAGGCGCCGCCACAGCGCTTGCAGCGCTTGCGTGCGTAATGTTGCAGCTGGCGTCCTTGTGCACGGCGGCGGTGCACCCGTACGAAGGGCAGCGGTTCTTCCAGACGGCCGATGCTTGGCTGTTTAGGGGAGGCCGCGAGGGCCTCTTTGCGTCGTCGGCGGAGGCGGTGGCGCACTGGCTCACTGTGGGCAAGGGTGTGGCCAACGGGAAGGCCTACGTGAGGTGGGAAGGCGGAGAGCGGAGGGGGGGGTGGGTAGACGGGATGGAGGAGGGGGGGG
>SZWC01002122.1:63685-77551 GCA_023375785.1 Penium margaritaceum | reverse complement strand
CCTTTGCCACGTCCACTCTGCCGCCGTAGAGAGCATGCTCCGCACCCAGCCGGCCAAGGGCCTTGACCCGGAGACTTTCCCTCTCCCGTGCCCCACTGAGTGCATTGACTGCGCTCAGGGGAAGATGCACCGGTCCACGTACCCCTTGTCTTCCTCCCGTGCGTCCGCCCCTCTCGACCTTGTCCACTCGGACGTCATGGGCCATCTCCCCACCGCGTCCGTCGGTGAGAGGGGCCGCTATGTCCTCACCCTTACGGACGACTATTCTCGCTACCGCTGGGTCTTCTGCCTCCGGCAGAAGAGCGATGTCGCCCGTGCCATTCAGGGCTGGCTTTTCCTCGCGGCGCGCGAGTGTGGCCGCCCTCTTTGCCGCTTTTGCTCCGATCGCTGCGGGGAGTACATGGGTGAGGCCACGACCTTTCTCGCCTCCCGTGGGATCCACCATGAGACGTCTGCGCCCTACACACCCGCCCAGAATGGCGTCTCCGAGCGGTGGAACCGTACCATGGCCGACGCCGTCCGCACCATGCGGGTCGAGTCTGGTCTTTCCGATGGCTTCTACTTTGAAGCCATGGCCTACATAACCTGGGTCTGGAACCGGATTCCCCACGGTCCCCTTCCCCGCCAATCCACGCCCTATCAGTACTGGTGTGGTCGGCGCGCTGATCTCCGCCCAGCTCGCGTCTGGGGCTGCGTAGCCATTGTGTGGCTACCCGCCCCACAGCAGGGTGGCAAGCTCGCCCCCCGCGGACGCCCCTGCACCTTCCTCGGCGTGTCTCGTCAGTCCAAGGCGTGGCGCTTCTGGGACCCATCCCGGCACTGCATCGTCGAGTCGCACGATGCCCTCTTCTTCGAGGAGCTCTTTCCTCGCGACCTCATTCACTCCGGCTGGTACGTGTCCCTTCCATCGCGTGGGGGAGTGGTGAGTCCGTCCTCCATCCTGTCGCTTCTGGGTGACACAACACTTCGTCCCTCTGAGCCAGCAGTCCTAGTCGCGTCTGCTGGCCCCTCGGGGCCACCAGTCCCCGCCGCGTCCGCTGGCCCCTCGGGGCTAGCAGTCCCCGCCGCGACCGCTGGCCCCTCTGGGCCAGCAGTCCTCGCCGCTAACTGGCCCCTCGGGGCCAGCAATCCCCGCCGTGTCCGCTGGTCCCTCGGGGCCAACAGTCCCCGCCGCGTCCGCTGGCCCCTCCGGACCAGCAGTCCTGGTCGCGCCCGCTGACCCCTCCGGACTAGCAGCCCCGGTAGCGTCCGCTGGCCCTTTCGGGCCAAGAGCCCCAGTCGCGTCCGCGGGCCCCTCGGGGCCAACAGTCCCCGCCGTGTCAGCTGGCCCCTCCTGGCCAGCAGCCCCAGTCGTGTCCGCGGGCCCCTCGGGGCCAGCTGTCCCCGACGTGTCCGCTGGCCCCTCCGGACCAGCAGTCCGGGTCGCGTCCGCTGGCCCCTCTGGACCAGCAACCCCGGTCGTGTCCGCTGGCCCCTCGGGGCCAATAGTCCTCGTCGCGTCCGCTGGCCCCTCCGGACCAGTAGTCCCGGTCACGTCCGGTGGCCCCTCCGTGCCAGCAGCCCCAGTCGCCTCCGCTGGCCCCTCCGGGCCAGCAGCGCCTGTTGCGTCCGCTAGCTCCTCCGGGCCAGTAGGCCCGTCTGCCTCCGTTGGCCCATCGAACTTAGTGCCATCTCCTGCCCAATCACGCTACAAACGTGGCCCAGGCGGCAGCCTCCGACCTCGGCCGACAGTGAGCGCGCAGACCGTCGCAAGGGGTCCTGTGGCACCTCAACCCCCTATGGCTCCACATGTCTCCTCCACTCCCACGGTCGTGAGTGGGGACCCTGGCACTAAGGCTCTCGGCCTCACTACCTCGGCCATCATCTCCGACCTTCACCCGGGCTCTGCACTGCGCTACGCCATGCTTCATCACGAGCATCGGCATGCTGTCATGGCTGCACTCGCCCGCATCGCACCTGGAGCTCGTGATGCACACGCCCTCTCAGTCTGGTCCACAGTACGCCCGGAGGACCCAGCCACCCTATGCGAGGCTCGAGCCTCTCCTGAGGCCGCACATTGGGATGCTGCCTGCGCCGAGGAGCTGGCTGCTATCCGGCAGCACCACGTGTATGACCTCGTCGACCTCCCTCCAGGTCGGAAGGCCATTGGCGCCAAGTGGGTCTTGCGGCGCTAGTGGATGCCTGACGGGTCCTTGGACAAGTACAAGGCCCTCCTCACAGCAAAGGGGTTTGCTCAGGTCCCTGGGGTCGACTACGACCAGATCTTCGCCCCAGTCGGTCGGTTCTGCACTAGCCGGGCGCTCTTCAACCTGGTTGCCCAGCATGGGTGGGAGCTGCATCAGATGGACGTGAGCAACGCATTCCTCCATGGCTCACTGGAGGGTGAGGAGCTCTACATGGTGCAGCCCCTAGGCTACGACGACGATATTGGGAGAGTCTGGTGGCTACGGAAGGCCCTCTATGGCCTGAAGCAGTCGCCTCGGTGCTGGAACCAGGAGATTTGCAGCACACTTCTCGGTGGCGGCCTCCAGCGCAGCACCGCTGACCCCGCACTGTTTCTCAGCCCGCGAAGTCAAACCTTCACCGCAGTTCTCGTATACGTTGACGATCTCCTCATCGCGTCGCCAGACACGGCCACCATCCAGCGTGTCAAGGACTTGCTACACGCCGCCTACCAGATGAAGGATGTTGAGTCTGCCTGAGTCTTCCTTGGCATGGAGCTCGAGCACGATCACTCCTTGGGCATCCTACACGTCCACCAGGCTGCCTATGTGCAGATCTTGTCCGCTCGCTTCGCCGAGGACCTGCCCCTCGTGTCTAGCGCATCTTCACCTATGTCACCCGATGGCAAGGTGAAGCTAAAGAGTCCTGACCCAGCTATTGTGGGGGAGCCAGTTGATGTGACCACGTATCTCCGGATCATCGGGTCACTGATGTTCCTGGCGACAACAACGCGTCCAGACATCGCGTTCGCCGTCAACCTCCTGGCCCAATTCTCTCAGGAGCCGCGTCACCTCCACTTTGAGGCCGCGATCCGAGTGCTGCGCTATGTCGTCTCGACCCCTCGACGAGGTCTCATGTTCCGCCGCCAGCCGTCCGTTGTCGCAGTGGGCTACACCGACAGTGACTGGACCGGCAGTCCAGACAGTAAGATTCACACAGGCTGGATCTTCCTGATCGGCGGCACAGCTGTGTCCTGGCGTAGTCGTAAGCAGGGGTGCATTGCACGCAGCACTGCTGAGGCCGAGTACGTGGCACTTGGCTCAGGCGCGTGTGAGAGTGTGTGGTTGCGTCGTCTGTTGTGTGAGTTGCGTCAGTCTGTCGCATCCATCACCTTGCATTGTGACAATGAGAGTGCCATGGACATTGCCGGCAATGACGGTGTGCATCACACTCGCACAAAGCACATCAATGTTGAGTATCACTATGTGCGTTCGTTGTTGCACGACGGCAACATCAGCATCGTGTGGGTTGAGACAGCACGGCAGTTGGCTGACTTCCTGACCAAGGCACTGAAGCGGGACTCGTTCAAGAAGGCTGTGAGTTTAGTCGACGTGCGTCCGTGATTTGCTCTCTTGGTCTCTGAGTGCGTCTGTGCGTGCCCTGGGGGAGTCTGGATGTTGACCGTGTCTGTGCCCGCCCATGTGCACTACGCCTGTGAGTCATGGGGGAGTGTTGGTTTTTGCTCTCATTGTGCTCTGTTGTGTCCTCTCGGCTTGTGTACATCGGCGTGCAGATGACTGACGGCGAGACTCGACGCTAATGGAGTGTCGTCCGGTGGAGCCGACGCACGCTGAGATCTTCTTGCAGTTCGCTGGAGCCTCCTCTATCTGGCGACGCGTTCAGCTCCATCGGCAGGCCTCCTCGGCGGTTGCGTTGCCGGCGGTCACGGCCACCGCAATTACTGATTGCATGCGTCCAGCGCGTCCTATCGCGTCTGCATCGTCATGCGCTGCCTAGGGTCCTTGTTGCATGTTGCATGGCCCTGTTTGGCATCATCAACCATCGCAGGCACTGCTTGGGTTCAGGCCGCCATAACTCCTCTCTAATGTTTTTCTAGCTGATTCTGACCGCACGGCTGCGTTTGCAGCGTCGGTATTATGGTATGGTCCAGTTTTTAGGCAAAACGGACGAAGCCCGGGTTTTGGGCTGTCGGCCGTCTGGCAAGCCTCACCGAGAAAACTGCCAGCCTGAAAACAGGCAATTTCTGATTGGCTGGTGAACTGAGTAACAAGCTCTACAGAGCTGGGGGGGAGGCTAGTTCTTGGAGAGGTCTCCCATTGTGTCTCATTGTTCATTCCTAATCAGTCTTTTCCAGTTTTCAGCTGCTTTCTGGCGCTAACACTGGCGCACACACTTCTGAGTAACAAACACAAAGCTTCCAGACTTAGGCTCTAGAGCAGCAGACTGAGGGGGCAGCAGACTTAAGCAACGAGCGTGGAAGCCTGCACGCTGCATCAACAACGCATGCTGCCCCAACCTGCCGCTTAGATTTCTAGCTGGAGCCTCCTCCCTACGTCAACGTGCTCAGCTCCATCGGCAGGCCTCCTTGGTGGTCGAGCTGCCGGCGGTCACTGCCTCTGCAGAGATGACTGACGGCATGACGCGACGCTGCTAGAGTTTCGTCTAGTGGAGCCAACGTACGCTGAGGTCATCACACATTTTATTGGAGCATCTTCCCTCAATCGCATGATGTGCTCAGCTCCATCCGCAGGCCCCCTTAGCAGTCACGGGGCTGGCGGTCACTTCCACCACAGAAGATGTCTGCACACGTCCTGTGCCAGAACTGACTACATGGTTGCACTTGCAGCCTAATGTTTTGCTTGGGGTCCGAGTTACAGATTTTTCGAGCACTGTTGTAACTGGGGTCATTCTAGCCTAGACGTTGTCTGGGTTTAGGTAGCCATAATTCCTTGCTGGTATTTTTTTTAGACGATTCTGACCGCACGACTACGTTTGCTACGTGGGTACTTTGGTATGGTTTAGACTTCAGGGAAAACGGACGACGACCGGGTTTGGAGTCATCAATTGCCTAGTAGAGCTCACCGAGAAAACTCATCTTGCTAGGAAAATAGGAACTTCTTGATTGGTTGGTAACCTAAGTAACAAGCTCTACAGAGCTTAGCTAGGTCTAGTTTTGTGAGGGGTCTCTAAGTTGCTCTCATTCTTCACTGCTTATCAGTCATTTTCAGTTTTCAGCTGCTTTCTAGCGCTAATACTGGCGCGCGCATCTCTGAGTAACAAACCCAAAGCTCACAGACTTAGACTCCAAAGCAGCAGATTGAGGGGGCAGCAGACTTAAGCAACGAGCGTGGAAGCCTGCACGATGCATCAACAACGCTGCCGCCTCAACCTGTTGCATAGCTTCCAGCTTGGTATCAGAGCCAGAGCGTAGCAACAGCAGTAGAAGACTGGCGTACAGGTGCTAGACAACGCAGGCGGACCCCCATACGCGCTAGTGCAGGGGAAATGCTGCCGGATTTTTTTCGGCAGCATTGACCCACTTGGTGGCGGCGTCAGATTTTTTCCCATGGCTACTAGGCCAAGGGAAATGCTGCCAGATTTTTTCGGAAGTACTGACCCCCACGCTTGACGCGAGGAGGTGAGCGGCAGGCCGCGTCTCACATCAATGAACGACGACGCACGTCACCGAGGTGCAGTGACTGGCACCAGCAAGCAACAGCAGTAGCCGGTAGCAGCAGCGGTGGTAGGGGCAGGCAACCACAACGAGCAGTGGCAGCAGTAGTAAGCTGCAGCTGCGTGCAGAAGCAACAGCTGTCAGTAGCAGCAGCTCGTAGCAGCAACAGCAGCTTGCAGTAGTAGCAGTCCAAAGTAGCTATCAGCAGCAACAGCAGCAGCTATCAGCAGCAGCAGCGACAACTGTCAGCAGTAGTAGCTCGCAGCAGCAGCAGCATCTTGCAGCAGCAGCAGCCCGCAACGACAAGCAGCAGCGGCGGCCAGCAGTAGCAACAGCAACAGCCGGCTACAGTAGCAGCAGCAACAGTGAGCTGCTACTGCCCACTACCCGCAGCTCTTCGGAAGGAGCAAGTTGCAGGCAGCGAGCTCGCTGCTCGCTGCAAGCAGCGGGCTGCTAGCAGCGAGCAGCGGGCCTGCTGCTCGCTCCCCGCTGGCCACAACGAGCAGCGAGCTCGCTGAGTAGAAAGAGAGAAAAAAAAACAAAAAAATACCAGAAAAAATCCCCAACCCCATCAACAGCTGCCTTAGCTGCTCCAACTGCCTTAGTTGCTGCAGCAGTCGTAACAGCTTGCAGCAGCAGCAGTAGCAGTAGCCTCAACAACAGCATCAACATCAGCTGCAGCACCTACAACAGCAGCAGCAACAGCAGCAGCAGTAGCTACTGCATCCATAGAAATAGCAGTAGCATCAGTAGTAGCTGCTTCAATAGAAGCAGCCGCATCTGCAACAGCAGCAGCTGTAGCAGCAACGACCTCAGCAACAACCGCTGTTGACGTCAGCAGCCGTTCAACAAACGTCACTATTGACATCACTAGTGACGTCATCAACCCAAAAAAATAATGAAAGGACAATCCTACAGATTCCAAACGAGATTTGCTGAAGTAAACCTTTTCAGGCTGACAACACCGCTGATGTCACTACTGACATCAGCAGTATAAAGAGGGAAAAAAAAAGAAAAAAGGGAAGGCGCCTAAAATCATGCCCACTAGTCCTAGCGGGAAGGGATCCTCTGATGGGGGGTGGGCTCGTCCTCCTTTCCTGCAGAAGCTACAGCAGCAGCAGAAACAACAGCAGCAGCTACAGGAGATGAATCCTTTGTTGGCCTTGGATTTACCAAACAAGTCGGCTTGAAGTGTTGGTAGCCACATCCGATACCCCTGGTCCCTCAGGATCAACAGCCTCGTCCACGTCCCCTAGTTCCTCAGGACCTATTGCCCCGTCCGTGTCCATTGGTCCCTCCACGTTGGCAAGCCCGTCCACGTCCCCTGGTCCCTCAAGACCAGTAGCCCCGTCCGCGTCCGATGGTCCCTCCAAGCCGTCAGCCCTGTCCACGTCTCCTGGTCCCTCATGACCAGCAGCTCCGTTCGCCTCTTATAGTCCCTCTGACTCGCTCCCGGCTGCCGCCCCTATGCCCTCTCCCGCCCCGCTATGCTACATGCGTGGCCCACGCGGCAGCCTCTGACCCAGGTTGCCACGGAGCGCACAGACCGTAGCACCATGCTCTCTAGGGCTTCGGCCCCCTATCGCCCCATGTGTCTTGACGCCTCTGGACAGACCTTCTTCCACGGTCGTGAGTTGGGAGCTTTGCACCAAGGCCCTCAGCCTAACCACATTGACCGTCATTGCAGACCTCCACCCGGGCTTCGCACTAGGCTACACCATGCTCCATGAGGAGCACCAGCAGGCCGTCATGGCCACCCTTGCACGCGTCCCACCTGAGGCTGGAGACACGTAGGCCCTCACAGTCCACTCCATGGCTCGCCCAAACGACCGAGCCACCCTTTGTGAGGCTTGTGCTTCTCCTGAGGTCGCACACTAGAATGATACAGTGGTACACAATTTCAAGATGTGGCACAGCAACGACCATTCTGGGTGACCATTCTGCATGAGGACTGGCCTCGATCACAGTATAAACTTAAGCAGCGCCTAGGCCAGAATAACCTCGACCACAACTGTGGTAGAGAAGTCTGAAACTCCGACCCTAGACTAGACATGACGCTCCGAGTGCAACGGCGCAGTCAGATCTAGGACACAACGTGCGGGGGAAGCATCTGCGGAGGCAGTGACCGCTAGTGGCACGACTGCTATGAAGGTCCGCTGATGGAGTTGGGCAAGTCACATATCTGAGGGAAGAGGCTCTAGAAATATGCGTATGTCTGCTCCATCGGACAATGCTCTAGCAACATCCCATCTTTTTGTCAGTCATATGCACGTCTATGTACACAAGCCAGGGGGACACAATGGAGCACAATGAGAGGTGTACAAAAACCAACACCACCACCATGACCGCCATCATTGCCTCGAGCATACGTTTGTCTGCCCACCAAAGGTTGAGTTTTTTTAAGGTGCATTTGGCCTCGTCCTCTAATGTAACGAGCTGGTACTTTAGCTCCCGATGTAAGGTTGTCGCTGAAGTTTGCCGAATGGCATTCTCACTCCGCCTGTGGGATTTTCCCCCTTCGTAGGACTTAGGGGCAATCGTCATCAATGACCCAGAGCAGGGAGACTCGAATATTTGGAGTCTCCGAAAGCCCATTTCCGTTTTTGACCTTATCCATGGTTTTGGGACCCAAATCAGGAGTTTATTACTTCAAACTTGTACTTTTGCACAAGTTTTCCGTCTTAAAAACTCAAAGTTCATCGTAACCAAACTTTGAGTTAATGTTTTGTCATTCGGGCGCGAAATCATCGCGTGCGAGGCACGCTGCCGATTTCGTGCCAGGTTTTTCTCCCGCTCTCCTTCTCACCCTCGATCCCCCTATCCCTTGTCCTCACTCGGTCTCTTACAAGGAGGGCGAGCGAGGGCAAGCAAGGGCGAGGGCAGAAGGCCACAAGGCCCTGCCCTCAAGGCCCTCGCAGCCCCCAAGCCGCCGATCAGGCTAAGATCCTGATCAACGGCTCGCGGCTGGCCTGCTAGTGGCCGGCCGGTCGCTTGGCCGGCCATCGGCCGTCCAGCCAGCCGGCAGCCAGCTGGCCAGCAGCCAGCAATATGCTGGCCGTCGGCCAACCCTCACTGACGTGAGGGGTGGTGCGCAACCACCCCTTGCTTTAGCGAGGAGGAAGTGCTGAACCGGGCCCCCCGCTACATTCCTCCCCACTTGTTATAAACTGTCTTGGTTCATGAACATCAAGCAGGCTTGTCAAACAGTAAGTCATCAACATTATCAAAGAAAGTTAATGATTTCAATCACCAGCTCAATATGAACACGTGCATGGCACAACGACCTAAGCTACAACTTGTCGGTCAGCACGGCTAGTGGCCTCCCCCCTTCAGGCTGGAGCGTCCGCGCGACAACCATGTTAGACGTCCCCAACCTCCTGCGGTTGTAGTGCATGAATGTCGCGATGCGAGAATGTTATTTACTTTTTCCATGCACAGGTGGTAGCCCCTCCTACACGGCAGTCTGTGCGAGCTGCCAGCTTGCTCTAATACTCGTTGACCACCCACGCGGGCAACCGAGATTTGGGCTCCCATGAGTTTTGTTTAAGTACACGTCCAGCCCAATGAACGAGGTTTTTCCTAACAACTCGTGACCAGAGTGTATGCTTTCGGTGCTGGAGTTGATGAAGAACCTTGTATTGGTCGTCGGCAGCAAGGACTGGCGGGCCAGTGGTATACTGATTGATGCTTCTGCTGAGTATGAAGATACATGACGTGTTTCATGTAAGCCTACCGGCTCCATACACAAAAAAGGGAATAATTCAGCCACCACCGACAGTCCACCTCGGTAGACGTTTTCACTCCCCTCGTGAATTCAAGTAGATTATTAGATTCTTAGTGCTAAGTAGCACGTTGTTTCCAAGTTCAAACGAGACCTCACCGTGAATTTTGTCCGCATATACCTTTTGTCATTGCCAAGCAGCTTGAAGGTGACCCTTTGCCTCCTGTAACAAGGAATCTATATGCTCAGCAAAGGCTTGAGCTGAAGGAACCTGTCCTCCTGTACTCCCACTCTTCATCAATGAAGAGGGTACCACTCGAAACCAACCACTGTTCAACACAAATGGTGTGAATTCTAAAGATTCGTTCACCGAGTTGTTCACTACAGACCTTGCCGATGCTAGGAATTTGTCCCAGTCATTCATGGCAGGATCCACGTACATATAAAGCATTTGTTCTAGAGTGTTCTTTATTCGCTCTGCTTGTCCGTCAGTTTGAGGGTGAAACGCGATCAACATTTGCGACTCTCTGCCAAAGTACTCGTGCATCTTTTGCCATAACTTACTAGCAAATTTTCTATCTCGATCGGACATAATGCATAACGGTTAGCCATGGTACTTTACAACACCATTAAAGAAGAGACGAGTGGTCTCCTTTGTATTCACATGAGTGGTTCTAGGAATGAAGTGTGTCATCTTGGTCAGAAGATCCAAAAGCACTAGTACTGCATCGTGGCTGTGGGCCGTGTCCAAAAGAGTAGTAATGATGTCCATGCTGATGCACTCCCATGGAGTCTCAGGAATAGGGAGCTGCTGGAGGATTCCAACAGGCTTTTTGTTACTGGAGGAGTATTGCACGACATACGTCGCATGTTGTACGATACTTACAGACATCGACACTCCATCTTGACCACCGATAGTGGTCTGAGAGTGCATGTCTGGTCATTTGAGGTCCCACATGACCTACGACCAGTGGGTCATGGAAGTGGGAGATAATCTTCGCTCAAAGGTCTCCCGAGTCTGCCACAACTTGTTCTTCGTGCTTAAAGATTCTTGCAGCCTTCACCAATCCTTACTTGTCCAGATTCTGAGAGTCTTGAAACTAAGAATCCACATAGTATCCCATCCGGATTCTGTTGATAGAACTGTTGTAGTGGATTATCTCCTGAGGTGGTTGCTGCAGAGATGTAAGGGAGCTCTGGTGTTTGCATTGTTGATGTTGCAATGGTCATGAAACACCCACCGACATTGGTGGTTGCTTTTATATACACAAGTTGTCAGCTGAGTGGATCTTCCACGTTGATGCGTCCTGGCCATTTTTCCCACGTGAACAAGAATCGGGTCAAGTATTTGCTCCAATGTGCCTGCTGTCTTGAGAGGTTTAGCTACATTTGGAAAAACACCAATGGATTTTGGTCGGTCACAACCGTAACCGGGCCCTCCACACGTGAGCGCCGCTAGAGTAGTTCATCGCGCTCCAACTTGACCTGCCTCGCCATCCCCCAAGGGAAGTGCGAGTTGCGTCACCTCATGTTCACCAGTATTACCATGCATGACTGAGTCTGAGCTACGGTTGTGTCCTCCTTCCTTGCCCATCCTGTCTTGCCCCTCTCCATGACGACATTGTATGGATTGATGACGGGCTGTCTCGGTTTGCGCCCCTCTCTTTCGCGTCCACGTCTCTTGCTTGTTGTCTTGTGACTGTGAACGGCCTGGCGACACTAGTCCAGGACCTCGCCGAGACATGGATCATTGACTCCAGGGCCACCCATCACATGACGCCCTCTCGCGAGGCCTTTAGTGTGCTTGGACCAGTTGGCAATGTGTCTGGTATCTGGACAGGCTCTGGACAGGTGTTACCTATCCGCGCCGTTGGTATCGTTTGTTTCCGTGGTCCCGCTGGGGATTTCTTTGTGACCGATGTCCTCTTTGTCCCCGAAAATGAGCTGAGCCTCATGTCCCTCAGTACCCTGGACCGGATGAGCATGGACGTCCCACACTCGCTTTGTGTTGGTAGTGTATCGTTGTACCCTTCTAGTGGTGTCAGCTTGCACGCCATCACCCGTGGTATCTCCTTGCATGTACCTCGTTTGTCTTCCCTTCCTCTCATCCCCTCTCCTTTGGCTGACAGAGGCCATGTGTTTGTCGCCAGCACGCTCTCTCCGTAGCACACACACTTCCTACACCACCACCTCTGCCACGTCCACTCTACGGTCATTGATAGCATGCTCTGCACCCAGCCGGCCAGAGGCCTTGACCCAACCTCCTTTTCCCTGCCATGTCCCACTGAGTGCATTGACTACACTCAGAAGAAGATGCACCGGTCCACTTATCCTATGTCCTCCTCTCGTGTCTCTGTCCCTCTCGACTTAGTCCACTTGATTTCATGGGTCCCCTTCCCACAGAGTCCGTCAGGGAGCTCGAACGCTTTGTCATCACCCTCACCGATGACTACTCTTGCTACCACTAGGTCTTCTGGCTTTGGTAGAAGAGCGATGTCGCTCCCGCCATTCGAGAATGACTTGTCCGTGTGGAGCGTTAGTGTAGTTGTCTTCTTTGCCGCTTCCGCTCTGATAACGGTGGCGGGTTCATGAGGTAGAGCACGCCCTTCCTTGCCTCTCGTAGTATCCATCATGAAATACTGATACCTTACACGCCTACCTAGAACGGGGTCTCCGAGCAGTGGCACCATGGCCGATGCCGTCCGCACCATGTTGGTTGAGTGTGGTCTCTCCGATAGCTTCTACTTCGAGGCCATTGCCTACATGACATGGGTCTCAAACCGGATTCCCCTCGGACCCCTTCCACGCCAATCCACGTCGTACCAGTACTGGTGCGGTGAGTAGGCCGACCTCTGCATGGCTCGCGTCTGAGGCTACGTGGCCATTGTGTGGCTCCCCATCCCACTACAGGACGGCAAACTTGCCCTCTACGAGCTTCCCTACACCTTTCTTGGTGTCTCCTGCCAGTCCAAAGCCTGGCACTTCAAGGATCCCTTCCAGCACTACATCACGCAACGAGCGTCGCCAGTCACTCAATACTCTCTTCTTTGAGGAGCTATTTTCTCATGACCTCGTTTGCTTCAGCTCGTCGATGTCCTTGTTGCGTGGGGGAGTGGTCACTCCATCCTCCGTCCATCCGCTTCTGGATGACACATCGCCTGCACCCGCTGGTCCCTCCGAGTCGGCAACCCACCTGCGTCTACTTGCCCTTTTGGGTTGGCGTCCCCTTCCACGCCCGCTGCTCCTTCCGGGCCGGCATACTCATCCGCGTCCGCTGGTCCCTCTGGGTTGGCAGCTACATCCGATACCCCTGGTCGCTCAGGACCAACAGCATCGTTCGTGTCCACTGGTCCCTCTGGGACGGTAGCCTTGTCCGTGTCCCCTGGTTCCTGAGGACCAGCTGCCCTGTCCATGTCCATTGGTCCCTCCGTGCCGACAAGCCCGTCCACATCCCTTGGTCCCTCAGGACAGTAGCCCCGTCCGCGTCCGATGGTCCCTCCGAGCCGTCAGCCACGTCCACGTCTCCTGGTCCCTCATGACTAGCAGCCCCGCCCGCCTCTGCTAGTCCCTTTGACTCACTCCCGGCTGCCGCCCCTATGCCCTCTCCCGCCCCGCTATGCTACACGCATGGCCCACGCGGCAGCCTCCGACCCAGGTCGCCACGGAGCACACAGACCGCAGCACCATGCTCTCTGGCGCCTCGGCCCCCTATCACCCCATGTGTCTTGCCGCCTCTCCAGAGACCTGCTTCCATGGTCGTGAGTTGGGACCTTTGCACCAAGGCCCTCAGCCTAACCACAATCATTGTCATTGCAGACCTCCACCCGGGCTTCGCACTAGGCTACACCATGCTCCATGAGGAGCACCAGCAGGCCATCATGGCCACCATTGCACACGTCCCACCTGGGGCTGGAGACAAGTAGGCCTTCACAGTTTGCTCCATGGCTCACCCAAACGACCGAGCCACCCTTTGCGAGGCTTGTGCTTCTCCTGAGGTCGCACACTAGAATGATGCGTGTGCCGATGAGCTCGCCGCAATCCGGCAGCATAACGACTACGACCTCGTAGACCTTCCTCTTGGCCGGATGGCCATATTCGCCAAGTTGGTCTGCTGGTGCAAGTGGAATCCTGATGGATCTTTGGACAAGTAAAAGGTGTCAACCGGCCTGAGGCAAACGGACTAGAAAACAGGGCTGACACAATAGCACCTGCCGTTCGCTCCTAGCATTTCAGCTAGGAGAAGATATCACCCTCAGGATCACGGTTCCACACTGAGCAGTTCCTAGGCAATCACTTGCTAGCAACTGTGTCCACTTAACACTTGGTCACTTTCGCGCGAGGTGCTAGTCAAAGACTAACTCCTGGGGCTTAGACCAACCAGTGTCTTCTTTATACTGTTCCTTAGTTGGACAACTCTGTGAGGAGCATCTAAGGCCAGATTGTGTAATTAGAATGAGGAATGAGCCTGGTACATATAGTCCTAGGCCTGGCTTCTAAGGTGTGTGGG
>SZWC01002122.1:34085-59744 GCA_023375785.1 Penium margaritaceum | reverse complement strand
TGTCAACCGGCCTGAGGCAAACGGACTAGAAAACAGGGCCGACACAATAGCACCTGCCGTCCGCTCCTAGCATTTCAGCTAGGAGAAGATATCACCCTCAGGATCACGGTTCCACACTGAGCAGTTCCTAGGCAATCACTTGCTAGCAACTGTGTCCACTTAACACTTGGTCACTTTCGCGCGAGGTGCTAGTCAAAGACTAACTCCTGGGGCTTAGACCAACCAGTGTCTTCTTTATACTGTTCCTTAGTTGGACAACTCTGTGAGGAGCATCTAAGGCCAGATTGTGTAATTAGAATGAGGAATGAGCCTGGTACATATAGTCCTAGGCCTGGCTTCTAAGGTGTGTGGGCAGTGACACTTTTGGGGTGGTCACTCCAAACCACCTCACCAGTCCGCCAATTGGCGCATCCACTGACCGCCAAGTGGCGCACTCTCCTCATGCATGGAGAAATGTCTAAGAAACTTCCCCTGTGCTAGAAGGTCAAAAAACCTCCTGCGCACATCAAGGCTCGATCGCAGGACCTGTTGTCCCTAAGTCCAACATGCTATCCGTTGCGCTACACTTCTGGTGTCTCGCTTGGACTTGCACCACGAACAAGGTTTGGGGGACTTACTCCAAGGGAGCAGTGCATGCCCAACCTGTCCATCAACCCATAGCAGTGGCCATGGGGCATAGAAGAACAACAAAAGGCCCGCCTCACAGTGAAGAGGTTTGCTCAGGTCCCTGGGTTCGACTATGACAAGATCTTTGCCTCGGTTGTCCTTTTCTTCACTTGCCGGGTGCTCTTTGGCCTGGTTGCCTAGTACGGATGGGAGCTGCATCACATGGTCGTGAGCAACGCCATTCTCCATTGCTTGTTGGAAGGTAAGGAGCTCTGCATGGTGCAGACCCAAGGGTTTGACGATGGCACCGGGAAGGTCTGGCAGCTACGAAAGGCCCTCTATGGCCTGAAGCAATTGCCTTGCTTCTGGAACTAAGCGATCATTTGCATGCTTATAAGCGGTAGCATCCTTTGCAGCACTACAAACCCTGCATTGTTCATCAGTCCACAAGGTCAGACTTTCGTCGATGTCCTGGTTTACGTTGACGTCCTCATCGCGTCGCCGAACGCAACTGTTTTTCAGTGCATCAAGGACCTACTGCACACCGCCTACCAGACGAAGGACCTCAGGTCTTGGGCATGGATCTCGAGCCTGATCGCTCCTAGGGTGGCCTTCACATTCACCAGGCCGCCTACATCTAGACCATGTCGGCTCGCTTCGCCACTGACCTACTTCTCGTGCTCAGCGCATTCTCACCCATGTCATCCGCCAGCCAGGCAAACCTAAAGAGCCCTGATCTAGTAGTGGTGGGGGAACCAATTGACGTGACCACATATCTCTACGTCATCAGGTAACCGATGTTCCCGACATCACATTCGCCGTCAACCTCCAGTTCTCCCAAGAGCCGCGTCACCTCCACTTCAAGGCCACAATCCGAGTAGTGCGCAATGTCGTTTCCTACATTGCCATGTAGGCAATGGTTCTCCACGTCACACCGGTAGAACTTACTAGGTGCGCGAGTCTCAACCAGCATAACCTCGACCATAGCATCGTGCCACATCCCAAGTAACCTCGCTGTCCTCAAAAGGGTGTCAGGACAAAGCCCACACACCAACACTCCCCCTGGGCTTTAGAGGCTGACAGTATGAGCAAAGCTGATGGCTGCTCCCAACACAATCTGTGAGGATGGAGCAGAGCTCCCCCATGGCCACATACCCCTACATTGCTATAGCAAGGGTGACGACGATGTAGATGGGATGTGCTCGCACAGAGCCTCACCCTGGAGCGTCATCGTCACTGCTGTCGTCATCTGCTGATGTGACTGGTGTAGCGCTGAGGGCCTCCTCTAAGATATTCGCCTGTTGTATAGCCTCCAATTTCTGAGCTACATATCACCTCGCGGCCTCCGCAGCGTCAAGGCGCGTGTGGAGTTCATTGAGCTCTCATGTGGCAGCCGACCGACTGGCTACATCTGTGGCATGTATGCGGTCAGTCGCGGAACAAACTCGATGGTGGACCTCGATCGTGTGCATGTCGGCATGAGCCAGAGCCTCCTGTGACCTCACGGTCTCATCCCGTAGGAAAGAGTGGAGATGCGCCTGCTCGTCGCACATCTCGACATCCTCTACGTCAGTCGTCGACTCAAGTGCCACCGGGCTGAGAAGTGCTGGTAGGGCGGGAGCGTAAGACAATGAGTTGCCAAGTAAATCGTCTGCGGCTGTAGGAACAGCTGCTGCGAAGATACCTGCTGCTTGTGACACACCTGTCACTCGGCCGTCAGCTACTAGCCGGACGACGGCATGTGTAGGTACAGCTGCATCCGCGGTGACATCGTGGTCATCGAAGGTGCGGTCATTGCCGTGGTGCTCCTCATGACCCCTGGTGTGCAGCCCATCATCCACCTCCTGCTGGAGGTCTACCTGTCCCAGACATACATCCTGTAGAGACCACTCAGCTGCCTCGAGATGCCTGTGTATATCCTCCAATCTCTCCTTGACAGCCCATCGTGCTGGGACATCCACGATGTAACAGCGGCTGCTGGCCTCCCGGAGCTCAACCATGAGACTCTGCATGTGCGCCTCTGCTCGAGCCACCCCTGCCTCCTGGTCGTTGATCGCAGAGCGTAAGGAACTTTAGCTTGGACGAGAGGAGCTGTGTCCTCGGCTGGAACCGCCATGGTGTCAGCAACATTGGTCAGGGCAACGAGGAGTCGAAGGTCCGCAGCTCGCTCTGCATCCTCCTTTTCGCACACGTGCACGTCTGCTATCACCGAGGGGCCATCTCGTGCTCGTGTCGCGGCTTCTGCAAGAACGGAAACACACTGGGCCTCTACGTTTGTCACCGACTCCGTGTCTGACCAATCCCCCATGTACGACTCGTTATCCTCACAAGGGGCGTATGTCCCCTCCTGGCAGACAGCCACATGCTCCTGTTGTCGAGCACTATCCCGTGCATCAATCATGTGCTAAACTGTGGTCGTCGATGAGCAGTCCACCCCCCCACCGGCCGACGGACTAGGAAAAACCGGGAGGGAGTGGCGCACCAACCTCGCGACAGAGGACAAGGGAGACGGCTTTGCTGCAACTCCTGCCACTGCCATAGTAGCTGCTATCGTCTCGGCCATCGTCAAGGTATGGACGGCCCCAGCTGCCTCTCCTACTCCCTCTTCCACATCCGCTGCAATCTCCAACTCGATCTTTGAAGTAGAATCAACGTCAAACCACTACTCCTTGAACAAACAGTCCTCCACCATAGCAAGATGATGCACTACCTAAGTGTGCCGTAAGCCTCCGTCTGCTGCCTCAGTCCTCGGCTCAAAGGTAGTCACTGTTGGACACTCCATCCCCCCCACGACCGACACATCGCCAGAAGGTGGAAGGGGGTGACACACCAATCTTGCAACCAATGACGACGAAAGCGGCTCCTCGGCAACATCCGTCACTGCTGGTGATGTTGCTATTGGCACTGTTATTGCTGGCTGGGCACGTCTAGCCTGTTGAGCCATCCGCTGTCTCGCTTGACGAGTGCGTGTACGAGGGGTTCCATCGGAAGTGACGGCTAAGATGGCGACAGGGTCAGAGGTCGGGATGACACCGACTGACTCAAGGACAGAGCGGAGGGCGTCGGATGTGGAGCCGAGGTCGGGTGGCGAGGGACCGGCAAGTGACAACACTGTAGGAGGTGAGGGTGGCGAGGAGGGAGACAGGGATGTCTGCAGCGACATAGTGGCAACGGCCCGCTCAGAGAGTATATGGTCTGTGAGTTGTTGCACCATGTGCTTTAGACCCTGGAGCTCAGCGTACAACACCGCCATAGCTCCACTGAGGTGTGCCACGGTATCGGCTGACAACGTCTCTGAGTCCGATGGTGAGTCCGATCCCGACATGGCGTTCATGGTGGATACTTGCGTGTCATCGAGCTCAACTTCCACATCCGTGCTGGATCCAGATCTTCCGCAGCAGTAGGTTACATGAAGAGGAGTGCAGACACGGCGTCCTTGGGTGATGCCACTCGCGGCTCCGACCGGTGGAGACCCAGTGATAGCAGAGGAGTCTCGTACGAATCGGGATGCGTCTACCGGACTTTTGGGAGAGTATGTGCCGCAAGCTCACACCAGTCCGGCACAGGTTGTAAGGCTTTAGACATGTATGTCATCTAGTTTGTCCTCTATGCTGGGGAAGCAGCCGGACGTTCTGGAGCAGCAGGTTGCATGAGGAGGAGTGCAGGTACCACAGGCCTTGACTGTGCTACTCGCGACTCCGACCGGTAGCAGCCTGGCGGTGGCACAGGAGTCCCGTGCGGATCAGGATGCCCCACACGGATTTCCGGGGGCGTTGGCGCACGCGACTCACTCCAGCCCAACAGCGGTCATACTACATGAGCAGAGTCAACTGGCTAGTCTTTTAGAGGCTGGGGCATTCTTGAGAGCAGTAGTTCTAAGAGATGTCACTGGGACATGTGCTACAGCAGACTCAGCAGGCTTCACCGTGTCATCTGCGCTACCTGAGGATCAGCTTCAGTGTGAGGAGTCATCCATGTTCCCTGAGTATTCAGGTTCCCGTACACACAGCGGAGCAGCGATATTTATGACGGAGTCAGATGGTGGTCCTCACTCTATCATCAAGCAGGTGCCAGAGACCAGCCTTCCCCGCGACACAGTGCGTGAGCATCAGCTGCGCTTGTTGGTCGCCTTGACGGGCATTGACGAGCCGAAGTCCTACACATCCTTGTCCACTACGGTGGCAGTTAAGGACAGTGGAGCAGATCCCTACACGTAGATGGAGTCACCTCGTCAGCAGGAGTTGAGTTCTACCCCTTCGTGTGCACCTGCTTCTGAACCTGCTGATCACATTGATACTGAGAGTGGTAACATCTGCACGGACAACATTTCCACATGCTCCACGGACTCTGACGACTCCTCCTTCTCCTTCTCTCTTGACATGCGACCGCTCACTCCTCATATGATAGACACAAGCTGTGGTGTGGATGTGACACCTGCAGCTGCATCCGATGTTCGAGTGTCTGAGCAAATTACGACTTTGGTTGAACCCCTGGAGGATGCAGCAGTAGTGGCTCCATCGTCGTCAGCAGCAGATATGCAGATAGAGATGTACTCGCGAATTCTGCAGTCTGCACGTGTAGCATCCAGTGAGGCAGAGTTTATGCTACACAAGGCAGACGTGGGCCACCTCCACATGTCTGAGGTAGATTACGCCGACCTGTAGGAGGATGTAGTGATATTGCAGCGGGAGATGATGGCAGCACGTGAGCGATTCTCAGAGGACGAGAGCATCAATACAATCGGCACGAGTATTCCGCCACCAGCATCTGCCACACCCATACTCAGGGAGGATCTTGTAGCACCTCTGAGTATGATGTTCTGAGATACTACCATAGGAAAACTAAGCGTGCCTTCAGTTTCCTCCATCGTCGCTTCTCTCGACACCGTCATGGCTCTTCCTTCTTCTGCTGCTATCACGCACCTTCATGCACCCAACTGAGCTACTCCTCCATCGTTACCTTCATCCATGAGTGGTGACCCCATTTGTCGCTCCAACCCTCCTTCTCTGGCGGTACACCCTTGTGCCTTAGGGTGTGCTATCCCGTATCAGTGGCCAGCTCAGCCACTTCATCCACGCACGCGTGCTGCTTGCCCATTCCCTTTCCTCCGGCATACACAGATCCATCGCGGTAGAGCCGAGACATGAGAGACTGGGAGTTGGGATCCTTGGCAGCAACGCGAGGACTAGTACACCCCAGGTGATGCAGCTACGATGTGAGGAGTCGAAGCCAGAGACACCACTTCGTGTTTGAGGGAGGGAGCCGACTCGTACATTACAGGGGGAGCTATCTTGATATGATGCAAAGACCACATGATTCATCGCCCAGGATATGTTCTGCTACGACATCAGCATCTCCGTCGAGGACATCGCCACCAGGTTCATTTGCTCAAGGGGAGTGTTGTGTGGACCTCAACCTGACGGGACGTTATGGGAGATGCATGGCGAGGGGTCCATACTCTTCTCTGAGCATACCACAGCCGCACTCTGTTAGTCGAGACCCGGACACTTGGTCAGTTGCACCAGTGTCACGAGGAGATCATGGGGTCGTGCGTCTTGGTGTGTGGCCATACTACGTGTGGCATGTGCATGCCAACTAGTTTTCTCATAGTGGTCGAGACCCGGACACGTGGTGAGGTACACCCGTGTTACGAGAAGTTCCTCTATGATCACATGTGTTGATTGATGATGCTGTTGTGGTCCACACACAGACACCTGTTGGATTGCTCGTAGTGGTCCAGACCCGGATGTTAGTACCACCAGTGTCATGAGGAGACCATTTTGTCGTATGACATGTGTATAATGTGCATTAAAGTGCTTTGTGTGCGTGTGCATCACTCCTCTTATGGTCGAGGTCAAGACACTTGATGAGATGTGCCACTGTCGAGGGAGACCTTAGATGGGTAGCAGATGAGTGTGTGTGTGTGGTTGACAGGTGCAGAATGTGGTTTGGCAAACGTTGCTATTCCATACCTTCATTTCTTTGTTGTCACGTGGACGGCTATGTCAGCCAGGGGGAGTGTTGGTTTGTGTGGCTTCCACCCGTCACGACTGAAGCTGATGCATTATCCATGTACCCACGTTGGCGGCACATGGTAGAGGAGGGCGTGATGACATGACGGGCCTCCGGACTGCTCCGAGACTTCTCTAGCACCTACTACAGCGCCGCAGAGACGCGGTCGATGCGTTCCGGCAGCCCTGTGGGCTTGTCGGGAGCTAGGAGAGTTTTCTCGGTGGGTTGAGACCCACGCACCCGGTGGACTATACTGATGCGACGAGGAGACCCAGTGGTTTTACTAGCGCTTCCGATGTTTGGAAAGCCGTGTGTGATGTTTGGACATTGATTCTGAGATTTGTTGCCACTGCTCCTATTTTCTCGGTGGTCGAGACCCGGGCACTCGGAGAGCTGTTCCGATGCCTCAAGGAGACCACTGTTATTGTTATCGTGGTGTACGCAGTGTGTTCTCCCCGCTGACTTGTTTGGGCTGAGCCGGGGTGACTGGGCCTGGTGCGGCTAGCTGCCGACACCCCTACTTAAGCCCGCTAGGGGCTCATTTGTATTCTCTCCTTGTTCCTTTATGTTTAGCGTTCCAGACTTAGCCAAATTCTTTCCGTCTTGCATCGCACTCACACACAGAGCTTATGTTCGTTTCTGCATGGGCCTTCATGCCCTAAAACATTTCCAATTAAAGTCCCACGCGTAGTCCCACAAGGGCTAAGCTGCCCCTTCAACGTTTTTACTAAACAAGTCTCCACGTTGCCATCCCAATGTAGAATGGCAGTGTGGAGTCTCGTTTGTTTTGGACTGAGTTATGTAGGCATTTGAGTGATTTCATTATTGCATTTATTTGTAATTGTGGTCACCGCGCATTGCCTACTCTGACCGTAGCGATAGGATCCGGACTCGCGCCGTGCCGTGGTGCCCGAGCGTCAGCTCAGGCAGATTCACATGACACGATGACAGCACACAACGTGGAGTTCGATCCCGACATGGCGTTCATGGTGGAGACTTGCGTGTCATTGACCTTGACTTCCACGTTCGCGTTGGATCAAGATCTTCCGCAGTAGCAGGCTACATCAGGGGGAGCGCAGACACGTCGTCCCTGGGCGGTGCCACTCGCGACTCCGACTGGTGGAGACCCAGTGGCGGCACAGGAGTCCTGTACGAATTGGGATGCGTCTATCTGAATTTTGGGAGAGTGTGTGTAGCAGGCTCACACCACTCTGGCGGAGGTTGCAGGGCTTGAGACATGTATGTCATGGAGGTCGACCTCTATGCTTGGGCAGGAGCTGGACATTCTGCAGCAACAGGTTGCATCAGGAGGAGTGCATGTGCCGTGTGCCTGGGCTATGCCATTCATGACTCTGACCGGTAGCGGTCCGGAAGTGGCACAGGAGTATCATGCGCATCGGGGTACCTGATACGGATTTTTGGTGGCGTTGGCACACAAGGCTCACACTAGCCCGGCAGCAATCACAGTACATGAGCAGAGTCGGCCAGCTGGTCTTTTGGATGTTGAGGCTTTTTGGAGAGCAGCAGTCCTGAGAGAAGTCACTGGGACATGTGTTGTAACAGACACAGCACGCTCCACCATGTCATCTGCGCTACTTGAGGACCAGCTTCACCGTGAGGAGTTGCCTATGTTCCAAGAGTCTACGTCCTGTGCAGAGGATGGAGCAGCGACCCACTTGACGGAGTCAGATGGTGGTCTTCAGTCCATTATTGAGCAGGTGGCAGCAACTGGCCTTTCCGGCAAGACAGTGTGTGAGCGCCAGTTGTGTTTTTTGGTCGCCTTGACAGGCATTGTCGAGCCGGAGTCCTGCACACATGTGTCCACTATGGCGGCAGTCAAGGATAGTGGAGCAGATCCGTACATGGAGATGGAGTCACCTTGTCAGCAGGAGCTGAGTTCTGCCCCCTCAGTTTCACCTGTTGGTGACCCTAATGATCACATCAACGCCGAGAGTGGCAGTGCATACACGGATGACATTTCCACATGCTCTACGGACTCTGACAACTCCTCCTTCTCCTTCTCTCTTGGCATGCGACCGCTCACTCCTCGTATGACAGACACAAGCTGTGGTGTGGATGCGACACCTACAGCTGCATCCGATGTTCCAGTGTCTGAGCTCATTACGAGTTTGGTTGACCCCCTCGAGGATGCAGCACCACCGACTCCATCGTCTTCAGCAGCAGAGATGCAGATAGAGCTGTACTTGCGAGTTCTACAGTCTGCATGTGCAGCATCCAGTGAGCCAGAGTTGCTACGCGAGGTAGACGTGGGCCACCTCCACATGTCTGAGGCACATTACGCCGACCTACAAGAGCATGTAGTGATGCTGCAACGGGAGATGATGGCAGCGCATGAGCGAATCTCAGAGGAGGGGAGCATCACTACTATCGGCACGAGCCTTCTGCCACCAGCATCTGGCACACCCATACTCGGGGAGGATCTTGTAGCAGCTTTGAGTATGACATTCGACGCAAACACTACCATAGGAGAGCTGAGCGTCCCTTCAGTTTCCTCCATCGTTGTTCCTGTCGACTCCATCATCGCTCCTCCTTGTGCGGCTCCCATCACGCACCTTCATCCACCCGACTCAGCTGCTCCACTGTCATCTTCATCCACAAGTGGTGATCCGGTTCGTTACTCCAGCTCTCCTCTTCCGGCGGTACACCCATGTGCCCTAGGGTGCTCTATCCTGCCTCGGAGGCCAGCTTTGCCACTTCATCCATGCACACGTGCTTCTTGCCCATTCCCTTTCCTCCGGTGTACACAGATGCATCGCGATAGAGCCAAGACAGGAGAGACTGGGAGTTGGGACCCTTGGCAGTAATGCAAGAACTGGTACACCCCAGGTGATCCGGCTGCGACGTGTGGAGTCGTAGCCGGAGACACCACTTCGTCTTTGAGGGAGGGAGCCAACTCATACATGACAGGGGGAGTTATCTCTATATGATAAAGAGACCGCATGATTCATCGCCCAGGATCTCTTCAGCTCCGAAAGCAGCATCTCCGTCGAGGACATTGCCACCAGGTTCATCTGCCTAGGGGGAGTGTAGTGTGGACGTCGACCTGGCGCGATGTTATGGGCAATGCATGGTGAGGAGTCCATACTCTGCTATGAGCATACTAAAGCCGCACTCTGTTGGTTGAGACCTGGACACTTGGTCGGTTGCACCAGTGTCATGAGGAGACCATGGGGTTGTGTGTCTTGGTGTGTAGCCATGCTACGTGTGGCATGTGCATGCCAGCTGGTTTTCTCATAGTGGTCGAGACCCGGACACTTGGTGAGGTACATCTGTGTTACGAGGAGACCCTATATGATCATATGTGTTGATTGATGATGCTATTGTGGTCCGCACGAAGACACCTGTTGGATTGCTTATAGTGGTTGAGACCCGGGCACTGGTATGGCCAGTGTCATGAGGAGACCATTTTGTCGTCTGACATGTGTATGATGTGCATTACACTGGTTTGTGCGCATGTGCATCACTCATCTCATGGTCGAGATTGAGACACTTGGTGAGATGTGCCAGTGTCGAGGGGGACCTTAGATAGGTAGCAGATGAGTGCGTGTGTGGTTGAAAGGTCCAGATTGTGGTTTGGCAGACATTGCTATTCCATACCTTCGTTCATTTGTTCTCGCGTGGACGGCTATGTTAGCCAGGGGGAGTGTTGATTTGTGTGGCTTTCACCCATCATGACTGACGCTGATGCATTATCCATAAACCCACGTTGGCAGTATATGGTAGAGGAGGGTGTGATAACACGATGGGCCTCCGGGCTGTAGCGAGACTTCTCCTATACCTACGACAGTGCCGCCGAGACACGGTCGATGCGTTGCGGCAGCCCTATGGGGTTGTCGCGAGCTAGGAGAGTTTTCTCGGTGGGTTGAGACCCGTGCACCCTGTGGACTGTACCAGTGCGATGAGGAGACCCGGTGGTTGTAATAGCGCTTCCGATGTTCGAAAAGCAGTGTATGGTGTCTGGACGTTGATTCTGATGTTTTCCGGCATTGCTCCTATTTTCTTGGTGGTCGAGACCTGGACACTCGGAGAGCTGTTCCAGTGCCTTGAGGAGACCAGCGTTACAGTTATCGTTGTGTACGTAGTGTGTTCTCCCCACTGACTCGTTTGGACTCAACGGGGGTGTCGGGGCCCGATGCGGCTAGCAGCCAGCGCCCCTACTTAAGCACGCTAGGGGCTCATTTGTATTCTCTCCTTGTTCTTTTGTATTCAGCGTTCTAGACTTAGCCAAATTCCTGCCGTCTTGCATCAGACTTACACACAGAGCTCATGTTCGTTTTTGCATGGACCTGCATTCCCTTAAATCATTTCCAATTGTTATAATTGTGTATGGAGAAACATGACATTTGTAACATTGAGCCTGATTCGTCCATGGACAAAGAAATGTAGTATGTGCCAAAATGCACGAAGGAGATTAATTATTTTAGTCGAATATGAGAGGCACTACGGTAGATGTCTAGATGCTTTTCACTCAGTCAAAAGAACAGACTGTGTCGCCACTATTGTTATTGTGTGTGTCGTACATGGCTTACGGTGACCCCTCGGCTGATGTCCATTCACGTGCGGGTCCCTAAGACTGGCGACGGTGGCAGACGATCGGCGGCCTGCGGCAACGGGTGCCCAGAAGACTCTCGTATTTTTTATATTCATGCTGTGGGACAGAACATAGGTGTGCAGCCTATCAGGACGTAGAGCTCGTCGATGCAGCCGATCTGGTTCAAACGGCTTGTCGTTCTGACATGTCTGGAGGGAGTTAAACTGCGTCCTTGCCACTGTTTTGTCCTGCTAGAAAACAGCGCCATTGTGTGTCGCATGTGTGTGCAGGTCCATGATACTATTTAGGTTGTCCAAGCCTCAGTTTTCATTTCTCTCTGCACGATTCAACATTTGCAGCTTCTGACACTTGCGTTTGTGTCCCTAGCCAACCCCTTGTTGTTCTCACCTCCACCTATGTGTGCTAGTGAGTTAGCTGGCCGGCTTGTACTGCCACGCCAGCGACTGCAGTGCTACGAAGCAGTCTCTCATGGTATCAGAGTGGCGAGCCAGTGCTCACACAGTTGCGTAGCAGAGGCGCAGCAACCGCAGTAGCAGGGACCAACCGCAGCCGTTGCGCGGAGTCGCAGCAATAGTAGTGCCCACTGCCTCAGCGGGAGGTCCTGGGAGGACCCACCACCACTCCGACCATTTCTTAAGAAAAAAATCCGCGCACGTTCCGCGGCCGTTCCGCGACACCGGAAGCCGGTCCGTGCAAAATCCGTGGTGCTCCGCAGCGACGAGGTCTCCGCAGCGGACGTGGCATCAGCTCGGCCGCAACGGAGCACACCAATGGTGCCGCGGTGGCACGCGGCGGTCCGGAGTGCATCACCTTGCAGTGAAAGTACCGCGGCAAATCCGCGGTGTCCCGCGGATCCGCGACGTTCCACCGCGGCAGCTCCGCGATGGTTCTGAAACGACCGGCGGTGACCCACGGAGTTCCGTGGTAGCAGGTCCGCGGCAGTTCCGCGGCTGATCCATGGTCGTCAGACGCAACCGCTCCGCGGTGGTTGCGGAACGCTCTGACGCTGGTGCCCCGGTAGATCGCGGCACCCCGCCATGTTCTGCATCAGCGTGACCGCGGTAGCCGTTCCGCGGCGGTGGTTCCGCAACGGTGCTCCTCGGCGGTGCTCCGCGGAAGTGTTCTACGGCGAGTTTTGTTCTTCGGCGGTGTTCCGCGACAGCCTTCCGCGGTGGTGCTTCGCGGCAGTGTTCCGTGGCGACGTTCCACGGCGGTGATCCGCGGCAGCGTTCCACGGCTGTGTTTCACATTGCCCTCTCCTCAACACCAAAAAAAAGGAAGGGAAGGGGGGAGCAACCGGTCGACATGTCAAAGCAAACCTCGTCAGTGCCGCTAATGACGCAGCTGCCGAGGGCAGCACCGTCAGCGGCCAACGCCGTGCTCCGCCATCGTCACCACAGCAACAGCTGTAGAAGCAGCAACATCAGCAGTAGCAGCAGCTGGCGCAGCTGTAGCAGCAACAGTAGCAGCAACAGCAGCACCATCTGCATCAACGGGAGCAGCATCAGCTGCAACAGGAGCAGCAACAGCCGCTTCAGCAGCAGTAGCAGTGGCCGCCAAGCCCAAAGACATTGGTGCGCCAGGTGTGCACGCTAGCCGACCTACAGGCAAAGAGCCACAATACTTTGACGAGGCAGGTCGCAGAGCTGCAAAACCTGATCAGGGGCTTACTGCCTAAGCAGAATAAGTCTCAGCAGCAGCAGCAGCATCCGTCTGCTAACCCGAGCAAGAACCGCATTGCCCACGACGGTAATGGTGATGAGGTCGCGGAGAACCGCTCCGACTCTGGCGAGGAGGGCGTGGAACAGCTACTACGAGCACGCCTCATCCGCCTGGAGGCGCACCGCCGAGCGCGTGAGGCCAATACCATCCTCCACGGCACGAGCTCCAACAGTGACGCTGGCCCGAGCTCATCTCGCCGCCCTCTGAGCTTTGAGGAGCTTGCTCTGCAGGCCCGCATGGGTATGGGGGTTGCCTCCTCTATGCCCGGCCTCGCAGTGGCTGCAGCCGTCCCTCTACCGACGGTCAAGCCACCCAAGTGGTTTGAGTCGGACTCGCCCGTCTTCCGGATGGGGAACAACTTCAAGTCCTGGGAACCACACTTCCGCATGTGGGCCATGAGCGAGGGAGTCCTCGCCTACTATCTCACTCCATACCAGGCATCTGATCCCGCCCAGACACAGATGGCGGTCCGCGCCGCATCCAGCTTGATGAAGGTCGCCCCAGACTTCACCAAGGACTTCAGTCGGTTCCTTGGCGATTTGCTGACAGGCTCAAGAGCTAACCCATGCGCGGCGTGGGCACTGGCTGTCACTCTTCTTTAGGGCGCCACCTTGGCTCTGACGTCCCAGCGCCTCGCCGACTTCAACTCCTTCTGCGAGACTACTCAGGAGTTCACAGCTGACTACTGGCGTCGGGCGATCTAGCTTTACGAGGAGCTGGGAGACGATGCCCCCGCCCAGTACTCTGCCCTCCAAATCATCCTCTACGACATCCACCCTGACTACGCGCGCATCTTCAGTAACTTCGACCAGACTCTGCTTCGCGACATGGCGAGTAACGGGACACTGCTGCGCTGGGCCACCCTCCACTTCCTGGAGGTCGTCCGCATGGACGTCGCGAACTGCGCTTGCCGCAGCACTGCTTCAGCTGTAGTTGCCGCCGCATCCTCCCCTCCACTTTCTACAGCAACAGCGGCTCCATCTCAAGGGAAGAAGGACCGCAAATTGCCAGGAGGTGCTTCGAGCGGCAGGACCACCAGTGGCACCAGCACCAGCAGTGTCAGTCGTAGCAGCAGCAGCGGCGGCAGAATTAGGAGCGGCTCCGGCAGTACGATGGGCCGCCGGCTTGTGTGCTTCAACTGCGGGGGTGATCATCACTATCCCGACTGCACTCGCCTGACTGGCCACCCATTGGTCTGGGCCAAGGTCACCTGTGGGCTGCCAAAGGCACATGAGGCGCGCATGCGCTAGGCGTCCGGTGCGACCGCCCGCTCGGCCGCCACTACCGTAGCCGTCCCAGAGGAGTCTGCCGCCACAGCAGGCTCCTCCACGGATCCTCGCGACCAGGCGCTTGCCGAACACGGAAGGAAAATCGCCGAGCTGCACCAGCTTCTCGCCCTACGCTCATCTCGTGCGAGTGAATTGACTGAGTTGAGGGGTCCCACTGCCTGTGGACTGTTTGTGTTGTTGCGTAATGATGTCTGTGGTGGTCCCCATGCCCAGTCGTGTACGCGTGACAGACTTGATGATGTGTCTTGGCTGCATGCTTCTCATGTGTGCTGCGTTGGTCGCCTTGTCGTGTCCCCCGCTGAGCGCCCTACTGCCGTGCCTTGTTCCGTCGCCGAGTGCCACGTTACCCCGTGTACGCGTTTCACCGACGCCACCTGGGTCGTTGACTCTGGTGCCACCCATCACATGACGTGTCAACGTGACGCTTTGTCGTCTTGCATCCTGCCGGCACTGTTCGCTCTGTTCTCACTACAACTGGCCATGAGGTCCCTCTCCAGGGTGTTGGGGTTGTATAGTTCACCGGGTCCGCTGGTCCCGTATACATCTCCGACGTCCTCTTTGTCTCTGATCTGGAACTCAGCCTGCTGTCTGTCCGTGCTTGCACCAAGATGGGCCTGGGTGTCATGCACACAGCTGCCAATGCTCGCATCTTTGTGCGCGACACCAAGGAGACCGTCCTCGGTGGGACGGTCGTTGATGATCTGTATCATGTCTCTGGGTCCTCTGCGAGTGCCCCCCCCTTTGCCTCCGTCTCCCACTGCTTGTGTTTTTGTAGCTGGTGCTCTATCCCCCGAGCACCACTGTCTCCTGCATCGCCGCCTCTTTCATGTGCACTTGGGGGCTATCGACAGGCTGATCCGCACTCAGCCTACTCTTGGTCTTGATGCGGCGTCCTTCAAGGTGCCACGCACGACCGACTGCCTGACCTGTGCTGAAGGCAAAATGCACCGCTCCACCTATCCTGTGTCTGTCTCGAGGGCTCGTCGGCCCCTGGAGCTTGTCCACTCCAACCTCATGCGTCCACTCCCTGTCGAGTTTCAAGAGGACCGTGGCCGCTACGTCCTGACGTTGACTCATGATTTTGTGCGTATGCGCAGGGTCTACGGTCTACGTCAAAAAAGCGATGCCGCCATTCCGGTCCGCATTTGGCTGGTCATGGCTGAACGCCACTCTCCCCATCGCCTTCAGACCTTTCGCATCCACGCTCTGCATGCTGCTCATACTCCTGGGTGTGTCAGACCCCGTAGTGTGGGGAAGGCTCCTCTCACGGTTGGCACAGTGCCCCCGGCCAGTACGGTCACTCCGTCACCGGCACCCCAGGGGCTATCCCCACAGGTTGTGCCCATCGGCACCCCCAGCCCCGCCCCATCTACGGCTCGCTCCTCTGCCCCCAACTCTCCGCTCTGGACCGAGTCTACGTCTGAGCCTGAGCCCGAGTCTGCGTCCGAGTTTGTCTCCGCGTCTGAGGCTCTGCCTGATCCTGCCTCTGCTTCCGCGTCTGGGACTTAGCCTGATCTTGCGTCCGTGTTCTTGTCTGGCTTTGAGCCGTCCCTGCCTTCAGCCGTGGACGTGCTTGCATCTACCGTGGGCCAGTCCCCGGCTGTTGAATCCATACCACCCTTGAATGACGCGCCTGTCGTGCAGTTCACACCGGCATGTGAGTTAGCAGCTCCCACTGCTCTTGCCCCGTCGGACCCCTACACACGGGTACCCGGCAGACGTCTCCGCCCTCGCCCCACGTGCAGCGTCGTCAGCGGTGACCCGGGCACGAAGGCCCTCGGTCTGAGTGCTCGGGACCTTGCTAAGGTTCACCCCGGCTGTGCCACTAGTAGGGCACTTCTTGCTCATGAGCGTGGCCTTGCTCGTGACGCCACTCAATCCATGGCGACGGTCGATCCTCCCTCTGCGGTGTATTCCCTGGCTACACGCAGTGCACCAGTGTTGTCTCTGAATCCCTCGAGTCTGCCTGAGGCCTTGTCAGCCCCCAACCCTGAGCAATGGCACACTGCCTGCCAGGCCGAGCTCGATGTCATCCAAGAGCACGGCGTCTTTGGGCTGGTGGACTTGCCAAAGAGCCGCAAGGCCATCAAGGCCAAGTGGGTTCTATGCAAGAAGCTCAAGTCAATCGGCACTGTGGAGTGCTACAAAGTGCTCCTGACAGCAAAAGGCTTCTCTCAGGTCCCTGGCGTGGACTACACTGAGACCTTTGCCCCTATTGGGCAGATGACGACCACGCTCACGTTGCTGAGCCAGGTGGCACAGCACGACTGGGAACTCCATCGGATGGATGTCAACAACGCGTTCGTGAACGGGGACCTTGAGGAGGAGATCCACATGGTCTAGCAACCCGGCTTTAAGGATGGCACCAGTCGTGTGTACCATCTTCGGAAGGCCTTATACGGCCTGAAATAGTTACCTCGGTGCTGGAATCAGGAGATCACCAGCACGCTGAGAGACGCTGGGTACGTTCAGAGTGATGCTGACCCATCCCTGTTCCTCTCACAGTCCCCAACACCACTCGCTGCCTCCTCGTCTACGTGGACGATCTTCTGATCGCTTCACCTGACTTGGAAGCAGTAAACACTGCCAAGGCCGTTCTCTCCTCTGCCTACAAGATGAAAGATCTTAGTGGGGCCTCTCTTTTTTGGGGGATAGATATCGTGCGCGACTATGTTTGCCGCACACTCCGTGTCCATCAGGGACGCTACGTAGAGACTCTGGAGGAGTGCCTTGCCGACCTCCTCGCTGCCATCCGTACAACCTCCACGCCCATGACCCCTGAGGGGCAAGCCGCCCTAAAGGTGGATGACCCAGATGACCTGGGGGAGCCAGTCGATGTGACCTTGTACCTGCAAGTCATCGGCTCGCTCATGTACTTCGCCACCATGACACAACCTGACATTGCCTTCACTGTAAGCCTGCTCGCTCAGTTCTTGCAGACTTCGCGCCAGCAAACACTGGAGGCCGCAGTCCGCTGTGTGCGCTGCATCCTATCCACTGCACGTTTCGGCCTGTGCTTTCGCGAGCAGGTGTCCGTTGTGCTTGATGGGTATACAGATAGTGACTGGGCATGGAGTCCAGATGGCAAGAGCCGCACCGGCTACATCTTTCTCATTGGAGGCACTGCAGTGTCCTAGCGAAGTGGGAAGCAGGGCTGCATTGCACGTAGCACTGCTGAGGTAGAGTATGTTGCTCTAGGTGCCGGTACGACGGAGTGTGTCTGGCTCGTCCGTCTGTTGCGTGAACTACGCCAGTCCGTTCCCCCCGTCGTCCTCCAGTGTGACAACATGAGCGTGGAGGCCATCGCCAAGAACTCAATTGTGTTCCATGCACGCACAAAGCACATCAATGTCAAGCACCACTTCCTACGTGATCTCGTTGATTGTGGTGAGATCTGAGTCATCCACGTGGGCACTGACAGGCAATGTGCAGATTTTCTGACCAAGGCTCTGGGTCGCTTGAAATTTCATGCAGCCACTTGCTCTGTGGGACTCTGCCCCATCCCTATTGCAGGTTGATTCCTCATGTGCCACGGTGTGTGAGCTGTGCTTGTTGCTTGCAGCAGTTGTGCATTTCCTACTCTGTACAGCGTTAGTGTCTGCATGTGCATGGACGTGTTTCGCCCTCCGGTCATGGGGGAGTGTTGTTGTGTGTGTCATACACGGCTTACGGTGACCCCTTGGCTCATGTCCATTCACGTGTAGATCCCTGAGACTGGCGACGGTGGCAGACGACCGGCGGCCTGCGGCAATGGGCGCCCAGAAGACTCTTGTATTTTTAAGATTCATGCTCTGGGACACCACATAGGAGAGCAGCCTATCAAGACGTAGAGCTCATTGATGCGGCCGTTCTGGTTCAAACGGCTCATCGTTCTGACGTGTCTGCAGAGAGTTATGGCCAAAACTATGTTTTTGCCACTGTTTTGTCCTGCTAGAATATAGCACCGTTGTGCGTCGCATGTGTGTGCATCCACTAGGTCCATGACACTATTTAGGTTTTCCAGGCCTCAGTTGTCATTTCTCTATGTACAATTCAAAATTTGCAGCTTCTGACACTTGTGTTTGTGTCCCTAGAGCTGGAATCTATGCAGCAGGTTGAGGCAGCAGCGTTGTTGATGCAACGTGCGGGCTTCCACGCTCGTTGCTTAAGTCTGCTGCCCCCTCAGTCTGCTGCTCTGGAGTCTAAGTCTGTGAGCCCTGGGTTTCTTACTCAGAGATGTGCGCGCCAGTGTTAGCGCTAGAAAGCAACTGAAAACTGGAAGTGACTGATAAGCAATGAAGAATGAGAGCAACTTAGAGACCCCTCACAAAACTAGACCTAGCTAAGCTCTGTAGAGCTTGTTACTCAGGTTACCAACCAATCAGGAAGTTCCTATTTTCCTAGCAAGTTGAGTTTTCTCGGTGAGCCTTGCTCGGCAATTGATGACCCAAAACCCGGACGTCGTCCGTTTTCCCTGAAAACTAATCCGTACCAAAACACCCTTGTAGCAAACGCAGTCATGCGGTCAGAATCGTCCAAAACAAATAGCAGCAAGGAGTTATGGCTGCCTAAACCCAGACAACGTCTAGGCTAGAATGACCCCAGTTACAACGGTGCTCAAATAATCTGTAACTCAGACCCCAAGCAAAGCATGAGGCTGCAAGTGCAACCGTGTAGTTAGATCTGGCACAGGACGTGTGCAGACATCTTCTGTGGTGGAAGTGACCGCCAGCCCCGTGACTGCTAAGGGGGCTTGTCGATGGAGCTGAGCACATCATGCGTTTAAGGGAAGATGCTCCAATAAAATGCGTGCAGACCTCAGCGTACGTTGGCTCCACTGGACAACACTCTAGCAGCATCGTGTCTTGCTGTCAGTCATCTCTGCGGAGGCAGTGACCGCTGGCGGCTCGACCACCAAGGAGGCCTGCCGATGGAGCTGAGCACGTTCACGTAGGGAGGAGGCTCTAGCGAACTGCACGTAGGCCTCAGAGTGCATCGGCTCCACCGGACGACACTCCAGCGGCGTCATGTCTCGCCCTCAGTCATCTGCACACCAATTCACACAAGTTGGGAGGACACAACAGAGTACAATGAGAGACGTGAAAAAACCAACACTCCCCCATGACTCACAGGCGTAGTGCACATGGGCGGGCAACATCACACACGACGGACAAACTCCCCAGGGCACATGGATACGGAAGCAAGGACAAAGGGTGCAACTGACGGACGCACGCCGACTTAACTCACAACCTTCTTGAACAAGTCGCGCTTCAGTGCATTGGTCAAGTAGTCTGCCAACTGTCCTGCTGTCTCAACCCACACAATGCTGATGCTACCGTCATGCAACAGTAAATGCACATAGTGATACTCAATATTGACGTGCTTTGTGCGTGTATGATGCACGCCGTCATTGTCGGCAATGGCCATGGCACTCTCATTGTCACAATGCAACGTGATGGACGCGATGGGCTGACGCAGTTCGGACAACAGACGACGCAACCACACGCTCTCACATGCACCTGATCCAAGGACTATGTACCCAACCTCAGCGGTGCTGCGTGCAATACACCCTTGCTTGCCACTGCGCCAGAATACCGCTGTGCCACCAACCAGAAAGATCAAGCATGTGCGGCTCTTACCGTCTGGACTACTGGCCCAGTCACTATAGGTGTAGCCCGCCGCGACAACAGACAACTGTCGGCGGAACATGAGACCTTGCCGTGGAGTCGAGACGACATAGCGCAATACTTGGATCGCGGCCTCAAACTGGTGGTGATGCGGTTTGAGAGAGAACTGATCCAAGAGGTTGACGGCAAAAGCGATGTCTGGACGCATCGTCATCGCCAGGAACATCAATGACCTGATGACGCACAAACATGCGGTCACTTCTACTGGCTCCCCCACCACAGCTGGATCAGAGCTCTTGAGCATCGCCTGACCGTCGGGCGACATGGGTGAGGATGCTCTCGGCACTAGGGACAAGTCCTCAGAGAAGCGTCCGCACAGGGTGCTGACGTAGGCAGCCTGATGGACATGCAGTATGCCCGTGGAGCGATCATGCTCAAGCTCCATGTCCAGAAAAACTCATGCTAGCCCGAGGTCATTCATCTGGTAGGCGGCGTGCAGCAAGTCCTTAACCCACCGGATAGCAGCCGCATCCGGTGATGCAATGAGCAGGTCAACATAGACCAAGACAACGACGAGCATCTGACCTCGCGGGCTAATGAACAGTGCGGGATCGGCAGAGCTACGAAGGAGGCCGCCGCTCAGAAGCGTACGACTGATCTCCTGGTTCCATCAGCGCGGTGACTGCTTCAAGCCATAAAGGGCTTTCCGCAGCTTCCAAACCTTGCCAGAGCCGTCGTCGAAGCCTGGGGGCTACACCATGTAGAGCTTCTTGCCCTCTTGTGAGCCATGGAGGAAGGTATTGCTCACATCCATCTGATGCAGTTCCCACCCATGTTGTGCAACCAGGCTGAACAACGCCCGGCTGGTGGAGAACCGACCGACCGGTGCAAAGATCTAGTCATAGTCGATCCCAGGTATCTGAGCAAACCCCTTCTTCATGAGACAGGCTTTGTACTTGTCCAGAGACCCGTCTGGCTTCCACTTCCGCCGGAGAACCCACCTGGCACCGATGGCCTTGCGACCCGGGGGAAGGTCGGCGAGCTTGTAGACGTGATGTTGCCGGATGGCAGCTAGCTCGTCGGCGCACGCCGCTTCCCACTTTGTGGCCTCAGGAGACGCCCGAGCCTTGCACAGGGTGGCTGGGTCCTCTGGTCGCTAAGTGGGGCGGACAGTGAGGCCATGCGCGTTCTGTGCCCCTGGTGACATCTACGTGAGTGCGGCCATAATGGCATACCGGTGTTCCTGGTGGAGCAGGGCGTAGCCCAGAGCTGACCCTGAATGTAGATTTGCAATGACTGACTGTGAGGCCATACCGAGTGCCTTGGTGCCGGGGTCCCCACTCACGACCGTGGGAGTGGAGCCACGTCTCCAGTGCATCTCCCCCAAGGGGTCGTGGGGTGAGAGGACGTGCAGTGGTGGCCTCAGTGCTAACTGTCGGGACCTTGGGTCTGAGGCTCCCGCCTAGACCGTGTGTGTAGCGAGCCGACACGGACGAGGAAGCCTGCTTTGAGGGGCCGACAGACGCAGATGGGGCGGCTGGCCCGGAGGGGCCGGCAGACACAGATGGGGCAGCCGGCCTTGAGGGGCTGGCGGACACGGATGGGGCAGCCGGCCTTTAGGGGCTGGCGGATACGGACGGGGCAGCCAGCCCTGAGGGGCTGGCGGACACAGACGGGGCAGCCGGCCCTGAGCGGCTGGAGGACACGGGCGGGGCAGTCGACCCCGAGGGGCTGACGTCCACAGACGGGGAAGCCGGCCCTCAGGGGCTAGCAGACACGGACAAGGCAGCCGACCCAGAGGGGCTGGCGGAAAGAGACGGGACAGCCAGCCCTAAGGGGCTAGCGGACACTAGTGGGGCAACCGGCCCTGAGGGGCTAGAGAACACAGACGGGGCAGCAGCCCCTCAGGGGCTGGCAGCCACAGACGGGAAAGCCGGCCCTAAGGAGCTGGCGGCCATAGACGGGGCAGCCGGCGAAAGTGGGTCCGTGGACGCAGGCGATGGACCACCCGGACGCTGGATGTTGCCACCGCTCTTCCGAGTGAACAGGCTCGACGACGATAAGCCGAGTATGTGATAAGCACAAAATCTATACGGCGGACGCTGAAGCCCCCATGATTCACCTACTGGATTCCACATGTTGTGGGTACGTGTGAATTTGGCTAGCACATTCCACTCTTTAAACTTGACTGAGTCAAAATCGTTGACCAAAGATAAAGCGAAAATGATTGAACTCATCGCTTTAACGGTTTTTACTTCAATCACTGCATCACACATCTGCACAGTGGTTGGTGTCGCTACCACTAAGCATGTTCGACGACACATCTCTTCCAAAGATGTAAAGTTAAGTGGGTAATGATGGTCAACAAGTGTAGAATGAGGTTCAACAAGAGGGGAAAAACAACAGATAAGTTTGCACTCGTCAAAAACTCAAACTGCTTAACATCCTCATCTGTAAACATGAACCCGCTCCCGTGGTCCAACCCACCCTCGTACCCCCAAGTGTTCCCCACTAGTTTCAATCAAGGATGGGGAAAACCCGCCCCACGACCTTGTTTGATACCACGGCCGGGCCCATTGTTGCGACCGCGACCCTGTCCACAGTCCCTGACCTCCTGCTATACCTTCCCCACGAGGTGCTGCTGCTGCGATTAATTCTGTGGCCTCTTGTCCACCACGAGCAGCCTTAGGGAAATGAACCCTAAAGTGACAAGGTTGTTGTGGCAGAGTCCCTCGCAGAATGCTGTATTGCAATACTCACGCCCTGCATGTAGCCTGTCATAGTCGCGGCTGTGCTTCTTGTTTGGGGTCTTGTGGCCGCTAGTCTTCTTGAATGAAGGTTTTGCAAGCTGCTTGCCCTTTAAACGTAAAACATACTTCATGAGATTCAGCCAGTTGGTCAACTTCATACCCTTCCGGAAGATCTCCACAATGTGGAGGAAGGAGGTGTTCATGACTGGCCCCGAGGACATCAAGGTAGGCAAGTCGTCACTGCCACAGGCGGTGGCATCATCACTTGTGGCGTATTGTGATTGCTGCTGCATCCGCACCTGGGTAACACTCTATAGCGCCTTGTCAAGGTCGTTCCATTGGCAACTTGTCTTTTGAGCGGCCATGCGCTACAGCTGGCGATCACGGTCGAGGTCCGTGATGCTCCGTCCAACGTGGGCCAGCAGTTTGGCGAATGCAAACTTCAGCTGTGATGACGTCATAGCATCGGTGATAGCATCCAGACCTCGTATTTCATGTGCACCTCTACAAGAGGGTATGGTTTGCATACACGCCTCTAAGTAGTCTTACCTTCTAGAGGAGGTTGTCATCAGCGATGACGCTCGATTGGGCACTGTTCTACCTCAATACGGCCACATCGTAGGAAGGGGGACCCGCCCCCAATCCTCCGGGTGGTGTAGTACCTCCACCATCGGTGCTGATCTTGAGCCGATCCGCCTCCTCGGCAGCCAACTCAGCAAGCCTTTGGCGGTCATCACAAATTACCTTTGCGACGACGTCGTCTATTTTGTTCTTGCGAGAACTTCCCACGTGGCTGCTTTTGGCACCTTTGTTGCTCTTGGTAGCCTTGCTACTGTCTGCAGCTTCAGGCAATCCGTCGAGCGCCTCAACATTTTCAAGCAATCAGCTTGAGTTTTTCGCAAGATGATGGCAATGATTGCGATCCATGTTGCCTTTACCATGATCAATGTTGTGCTCTTTGTCAAGATCCATGTCCTCGTGGTCCTCCTCAAGTACATCGTCCGTCGTGTGAGGGTCGCTCACGTGCACGTCGGCGTCCTTGTGCTTCTCTGTGTCGCCAAGTGTTGTAAGGGTTGCCTTTGGGTGTACGGTTGCCTTTGGTTTGGCAACCGTGCTTGCGGTGGTGGCTCCCAAAACCTGGAGGCCGCTGAGGGCGTGTGATGATGCCGTCACCACCTTGCCCTTGTTGGTCTTGGACGGTGCGGCACTTGCCATCTTTTCATCCGTGCAACTGGAACGTGAAGACCGTTGTGAAGATCACCCCACAAATTCAAGGAGGTGTCGCCTCCCAAAGTCTCCTTGCTTTGACGGTCGGTGAGGAAATTATAAATTTGATTTCTGTTTTCCTAGGCTGCCACGATCGATTTAACCATGTGGTAGAAAACACAATTATTCAAGGTTGCCACGGTTCGCACAAGTACATGGATTTTGAAACTAGTCTTCCTAAGCCGTGACTCACGGCAATTGGTAGTGACTAGAATCTAGGAAAACACAAAATTACAACACAATAGAATGACAAGAAATTGTGATTAGCGCTCACAAAACAAGGGCGACGAGTGAGAGAGGAATTCAAAAAATTCCTAACAACTCATTCACTCCTTTAACTTCTTGTCTTCCTCTTATCTTCTTTTCTTCCTTGCCTCTTCTTGTGTTTTCTTGGCATGCCTTTCACCCCCTTGGAGGCGCCTTCCTTGTGTTCCACGGCAATGTAGCGGCCTCCAAAAGTTATCAAAGTGGTGCCTTTCTCCTTTTTCTTTTTACTCAGACCATGAGGGTCCCTGGTATTGCGCAAGGGAATTGCCCCAATTTCTGGTTGAAGAGGATGAGAGGAAGCCTTGAGAAGATGGGAAAAGTATGTGGTTTGGAGGTGGATACTCCCTACCCCGTCCAACAAAAATTCCCTTAACCCACTAGGATGGAGGAGTGGCTCAAAGGCAGAACCCCAAAAATTAGAGCCCTTCTCTAGCTTCCTAACGCAATTTACGCCGCTTCAAACAGTGAAGTGTAGATGCCGTACTCCTTCAGGTGTTTCTGTTATTGCTTTCAGCTACTGGTGGTCTTTTGTGTATGACAGCCGTCGGTCCCATTGCACCCTTGGTCGTGGGGGTCGTCTGGCTCTGATACCGCTATAACGGGCTGGTACTTCAGCTCCTGCTCTAAGGTCATCATCATGATTTATAGAACAGTGTTTTCAGTCGGTGTCAGGGGTTCTCCCCCTCTGCAGGACTGAAGGGCAATCGTCATCAACGACCCAGAGCAGGGAGACTTGAACATTTAGAGTCTGCAAAGGCTCATTTCTGTTTTTTATCTTACCCCTGATTCTGGGACCCAAACCAGTGGTTTTTTACTTTGAACTCATGAGTTTGCACAAGTTTTCCATCTTAAAAACTCAAAGTTCATCAAGAAAAACTTTGAGTTTATGTTTTACTGTTCTAGCGCAAAATCATCGCGTGCGAGGCGCGATGGAAATTTTGTGCCAAGTTTGTCTCTCGCTCTCCCTCTCACTCTCACTCCCCCTATCCCTTGTCCTCGCTTGCTCGCTTGCCAGGAGGGTGAGCGAGGGCGAGGGCACGAGGCCATGGGGCCTTGCCCTCGAGGCCCTCACGGCCCCTCAGCCGCCGATCGAGCTGAGGCCGCAACCGGCAGCTGGCGGCTGGCCGGCTGGTGGCTAACCGGTTGCTTGGCCAGCCGGCAGCCATCCAGCCGACCGGCAACCATCTGGCCGGCGGCCAGCAAAGTATTGGCCGTCGGCAAGCCCTCCCTAATGCAAGGGGTGGTGAGCAACAACCCCTTGCTTCAGCAAGGAGGGAGGGAAACCCCGCCCTCCCGCTACATCTATCTTTCCATCACAAAATAGAAAGATGAATTTTGGGTTGTCCCTCCACTCTCCTAGACATCTACACATTTTTATCCACCACATCTATCACGAGTGTTTTCCCTTCGGTGCCCTAACTCCCAAAACTTTTGGCTTCCCCCTTTCTCGCCTCTGTCTCCACCTTCTTATCACACAAAGAAATAGTAGATCGTTGGCCTACCCCCTCCCCCTTGGCATCTCTCTCTCTCTCTCTCTCTCTCTCTCTCTCTCTCTCTCTCTCTCTCCC
>SZWC01002122.1:8067-33811 GCA_023375785.1 Penium margaritaceum | reverse complement strand
CCCCCCCCCCTCTCCGTGGCCACTGTTGTTGCCATGGGTGGGTCCCTCTCCATCATCCTGAAACTTGCAGCCAAGCAAGATGAAACTCACAACTACAAGTTGTGGGTGTTCAACCATGGAATCTACTTTGGCTCTGCCAAGGAAATGGATGTTATCTTCTACTCCATCATGAACTACAGCGGCGCCGGTGCCCTCTCACCGATGGCACCAACTCCCTCAAGGTTGATGCATATGAACTACACTGGGGTTGCGTGGCAATGCTACCCTCTTTCCCATCATTGCCACTACCTCTGTCAACCTCCATGATGACATCCCCATTCTTGGCTAAGATATTGTGGACTGCATTATGGTTCACTTCAACACCACCACTTCTACCTCATGTGACATAAAAATCATGTCGTTGTTCAACATACCCTGCTCTACTCACTCCGACATGGGTGGATACATCTCCACGTGCACCGCGATTGTCTTCAACCTCAAAGAGATGAAGGTGGCAACGGGGGAAGTGGTGGTATGCACCAAAATTATCGCTAGCCTCCGACCAAGCATTGATGTCATCTTTCAAGCATTCCTTTGAATGTTGGTCAATGACATGACTGTGGTGGCCATCGCCTCAAAATCATGGTTGCGGAGCATTGTTATCACCACCTAAAACTTAGCATCACCACGTAATTCTGGATGAATCTCCACACTCAGCTTCCATCTGGCCGCTCCGTCATGTAAACCGTCCCCATCCTTCCTAATAAGTTATTGGCATGTGAACACATTCCCCTCCATGGAAAAATCAAGGGCACAGTGTGCAATGAACTCAATCACACTCAATCCACATGCGATCACGTACAAACAGACCAGCGGCTTGCGGCCTAACCACACCACAAGTACAGTGAGTATCCCCGTTGGGCTAAAATCTGCATGAATCACCATATTCGCCAAACATCATGGAAGCCCTCTTCATCACTAGCTATGTGGCACCGGTAGCTAGCATTCTGCCACTCTTGTCCATGATATTAACAAAAATATTTGGATCTTCTTTGTGTCCTCCACCGTGTCCTCCATCTTTGCCAACAAGAACAATTGAGTCAGGTGAGGCATCCCACACTCTTCGAGATGTTGATGTAAGTCCCCATTTTCCCCCTTCATGCAAAACCAACAGAGCCACCACCACGATGAGTGTCACATGACAATTCCAAGCCATCCTCTCTTTACACTCTTCCCCTCATGGCATTATCTATGCCCTCCTCTTCTCCTTGCTTTGCACCAACCTCTTCTCCACCTTGAACACAAGGATGTCAACATTACCTTCTCTGCCTTTGGTACTATAGTTCAACTAACCTCTTCTATCGGATCACACCTCACTACTTTTTGTCTCTCAAACAGCCTCCATCGCCCCTCCGCTCCTTGCTCCCAACTCGTCCTTGGAACCTCCACACCTTCAATGTGTTGATTCCTCCACATATTTCACCCTCTAATCCTCCACCGCTGCCGTCTTTGTCATGCCAACTCTACATCGGCAACAAAGTCATTGAGAAGAAAACATAATGGATTTTTTAGGTACATTAATTCCATGTTGATTATGTTCGGATTGAAAAATCCAGCAGCAATGTTCATGGTCATGATAGAAAACCGAATGTGGAGGATCATAAAGCAAATCTGTCATTGTATAGCTTCACTGTATCATTCTGTACAGTCAGATGCGCATGTTGGATGGATCTCAATGGAACAAAAGAAGGTATCAGCAACCTTGGATTGACTTACACGGACACGCATTCGTTGTGTGCAAGTCTTTTTGGCTGTTTGCTACTCTTGACGGGTTGTATGGGACTATGCACAAGTGTGTACATCCCTTGATAATGCCATAGAAAGACCAATTGAGCGGAATTGGGGTGGCAATAATGCAAGGAGCACTTGAATGTTAAAACAATGTTAGCAACCATGTGAGTGATGAATCTAACAATGGACTATGTGAACTCGTCAACCATGTGGAAGTGGGGGTGCACAACCAACGTTCTACAAGAAAAGAACAGCAGAGAATCACCCATCGCATGCATTTTCCGGATGGAAAGTAAAATTGCGGCTCATGTGACATAAATTCTTCCTTTTGTGAATTGGACTGATACAGAGATCCCCAAAGATTCATCTTCCATCTTGTCCAACTTGCCTCAAATCTTCTCTGCACCAAGCCATTTTTCAGATATCAATCATCTTAGTTAATGTAGTTCCTTGAATGAACCTTGTGCTAGGATATCGAGAACCTGCTTGGAAATGCCAAGATGAAAAACATGCTCAATTGCCAACCAAACCTAGCTGCTCAAGTAAAAAATTGTTCCAGATCCTGCTTGACCCTGATTTGGAAAATCGTTCTACTGTGTCTCTTGTTTACATGGAATGAAAAGTATGGGATACCCCTGATGGCATACACTATTCATGCACCATGTAATGACTTAACAGAAAACGTGTGACAATGCATGAAGTAACATCATATTCAACAACCTCAAGGAATTCTTAGCAATGAGATAAAACAAAACAAATGGAAAACGTGTATTTATCAGGAGAAAATGATGTCAAATGCAACAAAACTCTGTAATACGTGCCTTTTTATGTCTTCGTTACAAGGCTCGGTGCAACAAATCTAAGAGAGACCTACATCCACTCATGGTCAATTACTTGCCTCAGTCAAATCTCTCCACAGACTTTGTGACATGTTCCTCTGTTGCACCAGAAAGATTGATGCAACACTTGGCCTCATCAATTGATTATGTAGAATGCCATGCGTCATCCCCGCGGCCTCTTCTTTCACTGCCGAGGGAGCAACACAAATCTTGAACTTTCATCCCTCATGCCATCACAAGAAAGCATCATGGTCAAATGCCATCTTTTCTTTGTTGAGAGCTCATGATGTGCTATGGTAACAATGTCCACAAAATGACAAGCAGTCTGAGCTGATCAACGAATTTCCCAAGCGTTTACCTTCTGCACTTTGCAATCCACACAGAAAACATTTGACCTTCATGTTTCTAACAACCAAAGTGACATACAAATAGGCGACATCCATGGTAAAACGATGTTTTGTTTTCAAATGAACTTTATTGATCCAAAAATCACGACCAAACTCTAATAACAAACATCCCACGCAGCTCCTCAAAACTCTAACTACTATAGCATGGAACTTGAATATTGAGGAGGTGTGTATGACTTTTGACAGCAACACTTGCCCCCTCGATAGAATTGTGATTATGTCAGTCTTCAATGTAAAAAATCTATTAGGATCGATCCGAGAGATTTCCTGCATGGGATGATTCAGTATCAGTATCATTACTCAATGAAGCGGGCAAGGAAACAGGGTACATCATTAAAGACGTTCTTGGAAACCATCGATGTGAAAAGTTGAAAGAGTATTTTGTTAACAATGGTAGAGCTGCAAATTACCAATGTAGCTCTATGATGGCCTTACAAAAAATTTGACCCGCGTTTGTGCCATGAATATGTCTTTTTTGCCATTGCCTATACCACAAAATATGCAATAGCTTAGCTATTAGAATGGAGGGAAGGGTTATGTTGGTAGAGCGTTTTAGCCCCAGATTCACATTCTTGTTCATTTCTTTGTTCTAATTGTCACCCACAATGTGTTGGGTGTTTGGATGTTGGCTCTAAAGCTGTTATGCCAGACGGAACGTAGATGGTGTGCACATGTAGAAGTTGCGAGGCAAAACACGATTTAGAATTTGGGGCACTTGAGCAAATCATAACTAGTGATAAGTGTACTTCGATGACAAGTGTCGAAATGATCAAACATATGTATACAATTGTCGAGTTGCGAATGAAGCTTTGTCGGGGTCCTTGGGTCAAATGTCGAACGACGCGTGCGGAGTCGCGTCATGAGTGGTCCGATTCTAGAAGGTCCGTCGAGAAGTCAAGGGTCTTCAAGAATCGATGGTGAAGATGCGCGATGCATCTTTATACATCCAGATTCATCGTGATGCGTCAAGAAGTCAACCCAAAGGTCGTGAACCTTCTGTTTATAGGTTTGCGAGAGTGGTCGAAGCTGTCAAAAGATTGAGAACACCCACTAAGGACGGGGCAGTTGGCCACTTTGTACTTGGCCGTCAAAGTGAATATCGCGGTTCTCGCAACACCAAGGGCTGTTTGTGTAATAACATAACTGCCCACTTCGGAAGATTAGGGACTCGTGTATGTCTGGTACCTAACACTTCCCCCCTTTTAGTCGTGATGTCCTGGCGTGCGTGCAGATTTGGCCTGGAGACGGCGGTAGTAGCCGTCGATGAGATGATCGACGTCTCCAACTGTTTTGTGCGGCTTCGTAGCCATGCCACTTGACAAGATATTCTTTCGTCTTGCCTTGTCCTCGATGGTCAAGGATGTCCATGATGACGTACTCCGTGTCTTTGTCCACTTGAACGAGGGGCGGAGGAGGGACATCTCTGCCCGGGAAGTTCTCTCCGGGGTCTCGGTAGTGCTTGATTCTGCTGACATGGGGCATCGGATGAACTTGGATAGTGTTGGGGAGTTTGATTCGCGCAACCGTAGGGGTTTGCATACGCTTGATCTCCAAGGGTCCTAACCATCACTGTCTGAGCTTCGAACAGTCGGATCCGCAAAGCTTGATGTTCGGCGATTTGAGGAGGACTTTGTCGCTAGCAGTGAAGATTTCATTGTTGAAATGTCGGTCAACTGCTTGCTTCATCGATGCATGTGTCTTTGCGAGGGTTTGTCGTGTTTCCTACCAGACGGTGGTAAAGTCGCAGTGTTGGACGTCAACTGTAGGAATGTTGTTGTGACTTTGTAGTCCGGATGGTGTGGCAGGAAGTTTGTCATACACTACTTCAAATGGGGTTTTACCATTTACGGTGGAAACTGCCGAATACATGCGATTTTGGCGGTTGGGAGTTTTTGTGCCCAATCCGTCCCATGTGGTTCGCATGGTGTTTGGAGCAGTTGTACGAGTGTCTGATTTGTCCACTCAGTTTGACCGTCGGTTTGAGGATGAAACACAGTTGAAAGTTGAATTGTGCTGCCATGGCAAATCATCAGTTCGCGCACAAAATGGCAGGTGAATCGACCGTCTCTGTCGCTCGTGATGGTTCTTGGTACGTCATGTAGTCGTATGATGTTGTTTAGAAACAGCCGTGCTATTCCCTTGCCGATGACGGTGGTCGTTTTCGGGCTGAAATGGGATGTTTCAGAAAACCTGTCAACGACCACAAGGATGGTGTCATATCCCTTGGGCGTGACTAGTACCCTAGTGACATATGAATTCGAGGAAAACATTTCTTTTTTTACACAATTTTAAGTGTTCGTGTCCACATGCAATATTTTTGTGGTTTCTCATACTCCATTTAACAATTCAATTTTGGGTACATGTGTCATGTTTTGAGATTGGGTGGTCTACAGCCTATGTCCCATGTTTTGACCATCTAGACCAAACAACAAGCTCAAAGCTTGTTGTTTGGTCTAGATCGCGGTGTTCCATGATTCCGTTGTGAACCTGTTGCACCTAGCACGTGTTGTCTTAAACAAGGCAAAGCAAGAACGAGCAAGACAGTCAAGGAGATTGTACACGGGATCGAGATTTTGGGGCGGGGGGAAGAGAGAGAGAGAGAGAGAGAGAGAGAGAGAGAGATGAATAGACACTTCTTTTATGGCATTAACAGGACATGGAAAACCTATTCCACAACATCTTCCTCCTCGTACCCCAGCTGGTCCGACTCCGTCATGCAAGTGACGAGGTCCTGGGAGGCGACATGTTGAAAGTGAAGATCAGAACAGTGATCCCATCCGCCCTGGCGCCATGAGTTTGCCATGATCTGCGGATTCTTTTGCAGATGCCTCCAGCCCTGCAGCATCCATCCAACAGCGGCATCCTTGATGTGCTGCATGCCTAGGTTCACGTTGTCCTTGTCCCTCAGTTGGTCCCCCACCCATGATGCGTAGCCCTTGGAGACTTCACTCTTGAACAGTTTCTGCAAGCCGATGTCGCATTGTTGCAGTTTGGATGTGCATCCCGCCGGGATTTCCAACAATTGCACCCAGGGGAACCTCTCACGTACCCATGCGCCAAAAGAATCGGATGCCTGTGGGCGCCGTGCATCTAGCACTAGGAGCAGCGTGTTTGCCGTGTGATCAAGGTCATACTCCGCGCACTTTCGCACGAAGTACGGCTCCAACACCATGCAGAACCGCTGCTGAGTGGTGTCCACACTCGCCCAGTGGTTGGCGGTGTGGGAGAAGTGCCACTGGGATGTCTTGAGCGCTGTGGCACTGTTCGCCCCCTGCGGGTGACATGCACTTGTTTTGCCTTTCCAGATGACCTGGAACGCCAGGAAGCCACTGTCGGCGGCGCATGCGACAAGGCAAGTGACTTGTCACTTTTTCTCCTTGCCGCACACTTTGATCTCGTCACTGCCCTTCGGTGCGTATGTGTGCCGAGGCAGAGGGACGAGGTGGACGCCAGTGTGGTCGGCATTGACGACCATGTACGAAGGGATCTTGTGTAGTCTGATGTAGAAGGTGGTCCGATGATGCAAGGCCAGCGCGCGCATCTCCCAATCAGTCGGCAGATTCTGGGATGCGGTGGTGCCACACCGCCATGACCAGTTGAGCTCCGCGCTCACAAACTTGCGGCACAAGCTATGGCTGAACAACTCAGCAGTCGGTCCGCCGCACAACTCCTCCACTCCGGGCTCTCGCATGATCGCATGCACCTTTTCTTTTATGGTCGCGCTGCTGAGTGGAACGTTTCTTCTTTTGCATGGCCTCTAAGGCCCGCAGCACTTCCCCCTTCAGTGCGGGATGGTCGGCGAAGAAGCCTTTACGGCCTCGGCTTTCCCTGGACTCGCGGGGCGCTGTGCGACGCTGCTTCCTTCGGCTGATCCCCACCCGCAACCAATGCGGACGCATAGCATGGCTTCAGCACCCGGAGGCACGGTTTGTACCATCCCTTGACGGTGCTGTACGCCAGCTTGTTGTAGACGGATGGGGTGCTTGGTGTGCGACAAGTGCGCTTCAGCAAGCTGATGGCGTAATGGATGGACCCGTTGTGCCGCTGCACGGCCGCATGGATGATTGGTACATGGCCTAAGCCATACCAATCCATGTATGCCCCGTGCTTGGAGCTGCCCGCAGTTGAGGAGGACAACAAAGACAGGTCATGCACGACTGGCATGGCAGACTTCGCTTTGGCGCCATCTTGCTCGGCCACGGCTGCGACTTCTTCCTCCTCTGTGTCCAGCTCGGCCATCATGGCCACCACTAACTGCTTCTCGGCATCCTCATGTGCAGCGAGGTCCTTGGCCGTAACAACAGCCACAACTGCTGCATTGATGTCGTCGATGAGGGCAGCATGCGCGTCTTCATCGTCCTCGTGTCCAGTGTCACCGTCGGGGGATGGAAGTGCTTTGTCAGCTGGGTCGGGGTCCTCATTGGAATCATTGGACAGCACGACCCGCTGTCGCTTACGAGGGAGCTTCTCGTGGATTGATGTGTCCGCGGACCGGCCCTCGGTGGACTGTCCCACGGGGACGTTGGAGACCGATGGCATCACGGATGGTGGAAGGAAGACAGGATTCTTGCGTGGACGTCCAGGGCCGCGACAAGGTCGTGCGACCGGCTTAGGGCCTGCGAGAGCGCAGGCAACATTCTCCTGGTGTTCTTCCCGCGAAACATTGGAGAAGAAGATCGTCAGACGACTCATGATGGCTGTGATGTTCGCGTAGTGTACAGTCCAAACAGAGGATTGGCTGCAACTTCAATGGTCGGCCACGCGCGAAAGGCTAGTGCTATAGCCGTCCCACAAAATGCTAAGGTGGACTCGTACGTCCGTTGGCGGACGTCGTGGCGCACGTAACGAAATCATGTGTGCCCACGGATAACTGTTCAAATGTGCCGTTTGTGCAACCAAGCCACTGCTCCATTGAAGTCGTGGGAATAAGGACTGAGAGTCATTCCAGATCCCTAAGAATAGTACCCAACACAACGAAATCATGTGCACCACTTCGACTGATTTCATTGCAAATGTGTGCAAACAAAAAATTGTTTTCACCACGAATTTCGTGTGCGACTGCAAAAACATCATTTTCCTTGAATTCATGTGTCACTAGGGTAATCTGGTGACGAAGTCCATGCAAATGTCTGCCCATGGTTCCGTCGGAATGGGGAGCGGCTGCAGAAGTCCGGGTGGCCTCGTGCGACAAGATGTCTATTGCTGACATGTGTCGCAAGTTTTGCAAAAATTGGCCACTTTGGATTGCATCTTATCCCACCAATAGTTTTCGCCAGCTTCTTCAACGTCTTCTCCTCTTCGAAATGTCCACCTGGACCGGTGTCGTGGCACTCTTCCTGCAGGATTTCGCGGAGTTCATCGTTCGGAGGAACAGCCACTTGGCGAGTGAAGCGACGCCGCAAGTAGAGTGCGTTGAACCAGAATTTGGTTTTATCATATCATCCGTGCTGGTCATATCCTCGTGCGAATACTCGCTTAAGGTACGGGTCTCACTATAGTTGTAGGATTGCCATATCGGTCCTTGAGTCTGGTCGGCGGTTGAGTGCGTCCGCCAGGTTGATTTTTGCCTGGTCGTTACTCGATTTCGTAATCGAACCCGGATTCAAGAAACTCCATCCATCCAGTTTGACTTCGGCTGAGATCCGGCTGTGTCTTCCAATATTTTAATGCGTGGTGGTCACTGCGCACGATGCATTGATGACACTCCACGTAGCATCGCCACATCTTGAACGCATGCATGACCACACGCATCTCCTTTTCGTGGACCATGTAGTTGAGTTTTGGTCCTTGCAGTTTTTGAGACATGTATGCGACCGGTTGTTCGCCGTTGCCATGGTTTTGCAGAAGGATCGCGCCAATGGCTTGGTCTTAGACATCCGTAGCCTTGACCTAGTCGACCGTTGGATCGGCAAATCGTAGGGCTGGCGCCGAGGTCAGAGCGTTCCGCAAAGAGATGAACGCTTCTTGTTCTCTGTCTCTCCATCGCCAGTCATTTTCTTTTTGAGTGAGGTCGGAAAGAGACACTCACACTCGAGCATAGTCCCGTACGAATCGCCGCCAGTAATTGCAGGATCCGAGAAATACCTGAATTTCTTGAACGTTGATCAGTGTTGGCCAATCAGCGACTACTGCCATTTTTTCCGGATCCACCGTGATCCGTCCGCAGTTGATAACGTGACCCAAAAAATTGATCGAACGACTACCAAATTCGCATTTTGACAGTTTTCCGAAGAATTTCTCTCTTTGTAAAGCTTCGGGAAATTTTTTAAGATGTCCATCCTGCTCCTCTGGGATGCGGCTGTACACGAGGATGTTGTCAAGGTACACCAAGACAAAATTGTCGAGGTACGGACAAAAAATGTTGTTCATTGCCAATATGAATGTTTCCGAGGCGTTTGTGAGTCCAAACGGCATAACCGTGAACTCAAAGTGCCCGTAGCAGGTTCTGAACATTGTCTTCTCGATGTTGACGGCTACCACATGTAGCTGGTGATATCCGCTGCGTAGGTCGATTTTGCTGAAAAGTCAGGCATCTTGGAGTCGGTGGAAAAGTTAATCGGCTCGGGGGAGAGGATAGTGGTTCTTGATGGTGGCGTCGTTCAAAGTCCAGTAATCCACGCACATCCGCAGTTCTCTAGTTTCCCCTTTTACAAACAGTACCGGTGCGATGTATAGTGACGTGGATGGGCGGATGAACCCCTGACGTAGCATCTTGTCAAAATGTTTTTTGAGCTCAATCAGCTCTTGATTGCTCATTCCATAGGCCCCTCGTACGGTAGGTCTGCTGCACGGCCTCAGTTTAATGCGACGATCAATGTTTCACTGAGGAGGTAAAGTCTTCCAGAGTTCGTCGGAAAAGAAGTTCACAAACTCTTGGATAAGGGGTGCAAAGTCTTCGGGGACCATCGCGAACTTTGTCGAGGCTGATGAAGCTAATGAGGCCGATGATGAGTCAACTGCTCCCACTTCCACTTCCCCCATTGGCTTAAGATGTATAAGCCACTCACGAGGTCCTCGTCGTCAACTATGTTTGGCCAAGTTGAGCGGTATTGGCTGTACCGGTTGTCACCTTTTGGCTTCCGCGGCTTCCTGTGCTACTTCAACCTTCGTTGCTTTCGCTATTGGCTTCTGTCCCGCACGTGGAAGTTGTAGTTTGGCACTATCAATCTCCATGTAGACTTCGCCGTTGTTCTAGTCGACTAGCGGATTGTGCCATTATAGGAAATCTTGTCCGAGGATGATTTCTTGATCGCTCATTGGGCCAGATCTCCAGACTCTTACATCCCTTGGATCTCCCATGTGTAGTCGTAGTGGTTCTCAGAGTCTCCGTATCTGTAGTCTCCCACCAATGGTTTTTCCTTCAAACACCCTTGGTTTGGTCTGCAAACCCAGCTTGCAAACCATGTCGTTGCTTACGAAGCTGTGTGATGCTCCTCCATTCAATAGTGCAAGTACTATTATGCGCCTTCTGCATCCTGGAGGCTGAACTTTCAACAGTATCGCCGGTTGGTCGTCCTCGTATCCCTCGTCAAATTTGGCAATCTCACAAACCCTCTGAAACGATGTAGGTCGTTCACATGGGCGATCGTTTGGCGCACATTGCTCCTCACGGACAAGATTTTCGCCTTTTACTCTTGCTCTTTGCCGTTTCCTGACTCATTTTTCTGTGACTTTTCCCCCTTTTTGGCATGCTGCTTGCTCCAAAATTTGTGAGTGGTCTGTCCAAATCCCCCACAGTTGTAGCAAGTTCCCGTGTCTCTGTGGTCGACAGCATCCATTTCCATCAGAATCAAAGAGTCCGCCAACTGTTTTTTTTCAGTTCCACAGTTATTGTGCGTAGGAGGTCACCAGCCATAGGATTCCTCGATCTGAGCATTGTAATTGGCGTGATTGATCCTTTGTGCTGATGCAACCATCCACGGCAAGTCGTTCTTGATGCCAAAAACTAGTGATTGCTCTTTGGATATCTTGCTTGAGGCTATTGTTTCAGTGGAAACAGAGTTTGTTGGGGGCAATGCCTGCTTTGGTGATAATCTCGCAGAATGTCCCTGTGTACTCCGCCACGCTGGACTACTAACGCAGACGCTGGAGCTTGTACCGTCCGTCACACTTCTTGTTCAGTCATCCAAAGCGTGCGAGCATCGCATGTGAGAATTGGTTCCAGTCCGTTGGTGGCGTTAGCAAGTCTTGCCACTGTGAGTTGATCTACTTCAAGGGTAGAATGCCTACGGTCAATGATGTGAGACGAGCGCCGTGAGCGGTTGATGATGCTCTGCCTATCTCCTGCTGCCATTGGATGGCCTTTAGATCGGACCACCAACTTAACGCCGTACCATGCAAAAGCGCGGTCGCGAGGCCAATTTTCTTTTGATCATCGTTCACCCGAGCAACGGTGAAGTACACCTCCAAACTCGTCAACCATCTCCAAACCATTGGTCATTTTGAGTCTGCAGGATCAAACACATCCGGTGGAACCGGGCGAATTTTGGGTCGGCTCGAGGGTTGAGAATTTCTCTGGATGAGAATTGTTTCATGCATGTTTGCATTGAGAAGAGCCTCCATCATGGCATTGAGTTTTTGGAACAGGTGGTTACTGATTCCCTCGAGTGTAGAGATCTTGTTTGCCACTTCCTCGTTGATCCGCGATTTTCGTCTAGTGCCACCTGCCATCCCTGTTGTCATCATCAAGGCTGTTGCTTAGGGCAGCTACTTCATCACCGTTGGTTCTGTGACCTGATTGGTCACCGAGGTCATAGGGGTAGTTCTTGATGCCGCAAAGTCTGCCATGCCAGCATTCGTCGTCGCTTGAGGGTTTGCGTGCATTGGCACGTTGTGCTCCTCCATCGCCAAAGTCGTCGCCAAAGACCCCATGCTGGTCGTCGGTTGCGCTCGCTTGCTTCATGTTGTAGTCGCGAAGTCTGCGGAGTTTTGATGTTCGAGATATGTTGATGGCTTGTGCGAGGTAGTCTGGATGGGTAAAGTAGTCAGATGCCTCTCCAGCACCACTACGCTCTGATACCAAGTGTTACGCCGGTCGGAACGTAGATGGCGTACAAGTAGAAGATGCGAGGCAAAACACGATTTAGAATTTGGAACGCTTGAGAAATTGATAATTAGCGATAAGTGTACTTTCATGAAAAGTGTTGAAATGATCGAACATATGTTGGTTTTTGCGCATCCTCATTGTGCTTTGTTGCGTCCTCCCAGCTTGTGTACATCGGCGTGCTAATGACTGACAGCAAGATTCAACGCTACTGGAGTGTTGTCCAGTGGAGTCGACACACGCTGAAGCCTACTCGAAGCTCACTGGAGCCTCCTCTCCACGACGCCGTACTCAGCTCCATCGGCAGGCCTCCTTGGCGGTCGGGCCGCCGGCGGTCACTGCCACCGCAGATGCTGTCTGCATGCGTCAGGCGCTCGACCTGACTGTATCGTCGTGTGTGAAGTGTCATGCTCTGTCTAGGGTCAGTGTCTTGTGTTTTGTGGCACTGTCTGGCATCATGGACCATCGTAGGCTCTACGTTGGTTCAGGCAGCCATAACTCTTTGCTGCTGTTTTTCTAGCTGATCTGACCGCACGACTGCGTTTACAACGTCGGTCTTTTGGTATGGTCCAGTTTTCAGGCAAAACGGACGACGCCCGGGTTTTGGGCTGTCGACCGTCGGGTAGGGCTCACCGAGAAAACCTTGCCTACCAGAAATAGGTCTAAGACTATTTTCTGATTGTTTGGTTAGCTGAGTAACAAGTTCTACAAAGCTGGGGAGGAGCTAGAACTTGGAGGGGTCTCCCATTGTTGCTCATTCTTCACTCCTAATCAGCTACTTCCAGTTTCCAGTTACTTTCTGAAGCTAACACTGGCGCACGCATTTCTGAGTAACAAACCCAGAGCACTCAGACCTAGAATAGAGAGCAAGAGCAAGAGGGGGCAGCAGACTAAGCAACTAGCGTGGAAGCCCGCACGCTACATCAACAACGCCGTTGCCCCAACCTACACTCTAGCGTAGTTTCCATTTTGGTATCAGAGCCAGAGTGTAGCAAGAGCAGTAGCAGCGGCCGTAGTAGGAGCAACTGCAATAACACCTGCAGCAGCAGCAGTGGCAGCAGCAGGAGTTGCTACTGCCACAGCAGCTGCTGCTGCCACAGCAGCCGCAACAGCAGCAATAGTTGAAAGAGCAACTGCAGCAGCAGCAGGAGCAGTTCCAGCAGCGGGAGCTACAGCAGCAGCATCAGTAGCAGTAGCGACAAGGAGCGGCAGCGGCAGCAACAACAGTGGCAGTGGCATCAACAACAACAGCCGTTGCAGCTGTGCAGCAGCAGCCCCAACAACGGCCGCTACTGTCGTCAGCATCCAGCCGCTAACATCACTTTTGACATCATAAGAAAAAACAAAACAAAAAAAAAATGAAAAGAAGGAGGGAAGGGGGGAAGAAACTCTTTCGCAGTAGTAGCAGATAACGCGGCAGCAGTTGCTGATGCCAGCCGTCCTCGGTTGACATCACTACTAACATCAGCAACACAAAAAAAAATAGTAATAAAAAAAACAACAAAAAAAAAGAGACCTAAAACCTATGGCCAATAGGCACAGTGACTCCACCCAGAATGACCAAATGTATGACACTATTCGCGCCGTATGCGCCCTTGTCCTCGTTGCCCCTCCGGCATCCCGTCTGGCCATACAGCCTTTTCTCGGTAGCTTTACCACTAGCGGTACCCCACACCCCGTAGCCGTGTGGCACGTCCTTACTCTTCCCCATCGCATGTCCAGCGACATTGGGACCAGCCGTCTGCTGCAGGAGTTCAACTCCCTGCACATGGAGGAGACCGAGACAGTCATCGAATACTGGCAGCGGGCTGAGGACATCCTACGTTGCCTAGGCACCTCTACTCCACCCCCTCTAGCCGTGCTCCTCACCATCAAGCGCAGTGCCACCAGTGCGTGCGCTGACATCTTCAGCCACTACAACCAGGACATCCTCTCCACCATCGCGGCCCAGGGCACCCTGATGCCCTGGGCATATGCGCTCTTCCTCCGGATTGAGGAAGCTCACCTGGAGTCCCATCTACAGTACACAGAGGCCCTCGCCTCCCCTGCCGTTGCTTTCGTGGCCGTCGCTTCCCCCGCAGCCGCTACCTCCACCAGCTCCTTGTCGTTGGGAAAGAAAAAGCACCGGGGTAATAAGACAAGGGTCACCAACAACAGCAGTGGTCCACAGGGTCCGGTAGTGACTCGGTCTGCAAAAATTGTGGCCAGCCAGGGCACGGGTGGTACACGTGCCCGCTGCCAACGGACGAGGCGTGTGTCATCGCCACCATGTGTCGCTTGCAGAAGCGTCATCTTGCCTCTGCTGCCATAGGTGTCGCCGCCCCTGACGCCTTGACCCCGTCTAGTAGCTCCACTCTTCCAACCGCGACACCAGTCCCGCCGACGCCAGCTCCTGAGCAATATCATCCACAGCCGTCGGCGCCCCTGTTCCCTTCACCAGGGCAGTCCTCCTTCTATCCGGGCTCAGGCGCCATCACTCCACACTCAGTCTACACTCCCATGGTGTCCACGCCCGAGCGTCAGCTGGAGCAGTTCATTGCGCTTCAGCTCGCCTTGCCTCGCCCTCCCCCACAGGGAAGTGCAAGTTGCATCATCTCACGCTCATCCCCATTGCCCTGCACGACAGAGCTTGAGCTACGGTCGTGTCCTACTTCCTTGTGTGTCTTGCCATCTTTTGCAATCTCCTCTGTCCCCCTTCGTGACGACGTTGCATGGCTTGATGATTGGCAGTCTCGGTTCACGCCCCCTTCCACCGCGTCCGCTTCTCTCGCTTACTGCCATGTGACTGTCAATGATCTGGCAACACTGGTCCGGGACCCTGCTGGGACCTAGATCATCGACTCCGGAGCCACGCATCACATGAATGCCTCTCATAAGGCCTTTAGTATGCTTGGTCTTGTTGGCGATGTATCCAGGGTCCAGACGGGCTCCGGACAGCTGTTACCTGTCCACGATGTCGTTGTTGTTCGTTTCCATGGTCCTACCGGTGACATCTTCTTCACCGATATCCTCTTCGTTCAGGTCTTGAGCTCAGCCTTGTGTCCGTTACTACCCTTGACCGCATGAGCATGGACGTTGTGCACTCGCGTGGTGTTGGCACTGTGTCGTTGCGTCCGTCCGATTTTGTCGTCCTGTACACCACATCCTGTGGCAACCTGTGGTACGTACCTCGTCAGTCCTCTTCTCCTTCCGTCTCCTCCTCGTTGGCCGCCACAGGCCATGTGTTTGTCACCAGTACGCTCTCTCAACTGCACACCCACCTCTTGCATCGTCGCCTTTGCCACGTCCTCTCTGCTGCCGTAGATAACATGCTCCTCACCCAGCCAGCCAAAGACCTTGAACCACAGACTTTCCCTCTCCCCTGCCCCACAGAGTACATTCATTGAGCTCAGGGCAAGATGCACCGGTCCACATACCCTATATCCTCCTTCCGTACATCCGCCCCTCTTGACGTACTCCATTCCGATGTCATGGGTCCTCTTCCTACCAAGTCTGTCGGAGAGCACGACCGCTATGTCCTCACCCTCACGGACGACTACTTTCGCTACCGCTGGGTCTTCTACCTTCGGCAGAAGAGCGATTTTGCCCATGCCATTCAGGACTGGCTTGTCCTTGCGGAGCACGAGTGTGGTCGATCTCTTCACCGCTTTTGCTCCGATCATGGTGGTGAGTACATTGGCGAGACCACGAATTTTCTCGCCTCCCACGGTATCCAACACGAGACGTCTGCGCCCTGGACGCTTGCCTAGAACAACGTCTCCAAACGGTGGAACTGTACCATGGCTAACGCCTTCGGCACCATGCGGGTTGCGTTTGGCCTGTCCAATGACTTCTATTTTGAAGCCATGGCCTACATGATGTGGGCCCGGAACCAGATTCCCCACGGACCCCTTCCCCGCAAGTCCACGCCATACTTGCACTCGTGCAGTCAGCGAGCTGACCTCCGCCCGGCTTTGGTCTAGGGCTACGTGGCCATTGTGTGGCTGCCCGTCCCAAAGAAGGACGGCAAGCTCGCCCCTCGCGGGCGTCCTTGCACCTTTCTTGGTGTCTCTCGTCAATCCAAGGCTTCGCGCTTCTGGGATCCCTCCCAACACTGTATCGTCGAGTCTCGCGATGCCCTCTTCTTTGAGGAGCTTTTTCCGCGCGATCTCGTTTGCTTCAGCTTGTCGGAGTCCCTCCCGTTGTTTGGGGGAGTGGTGAGTCCGTCCTCCGTCCTACCGCTTCCTGGTGGCACATCACTTAGCCCCTCTGAGCCAGCAGCCCCAATCGCGCTCTCTGGCCCCTCCGGGCAAACCGCCCCAGTCGCATCCACTGATCCCTTCGGGCCAGCCGTCCCAGTCGTGTCCACTGGTCCCTCCGGGCCAGCCGCCCCAATCGCGTCCACTGGTCCCTTCTGGCTTGCCTTCCAAGTCGTGTCCACTGGTCCCCCCGGGCCAGCCACCCAAGTCGCGTCCACTCATCCCTTCGGGCCTACCGCCCCAGTCTTGTCAATGGTCCCTCCGGACCAACCGCCCAAGTCGCGTCTACTAGTCCCTCCCAGCCAGCCGCCCCAGTTTTGTCCAACTGGTCTCTCCGGGCCAGCCGTTCTTGTTGCGTCCATTGGTCCCTCCAGACCAGCAACCACAGTCACGCCAGCCGGCCCCTCCGAGCCGGTGGCCCTAGTCGCGTCTGCTAGCCCCTCTGGGCCAGCAGCCCTAGTTGCGTTCGCTGGTCCTTCCGGGCCAGCAACCCCGTCCACCTCCGTCGGCCCGTGAGCCTCAGTTCCACCTCCTGTCGTGCCGCGCTACACGCCTGGCCCAGGCGGCAACCCCCGACCCAGACCATCAATGAGCGCGCAGACCGCAATACCTCGCCCAGTGGTGTCTCGGCCCCCTGTCACTCCACGTGTCTCTTCCAATCCTACAGTCGTGAGTGAGGACCCTTGCACCAAGGCCCTTGGCCGGACCACTTCAGCTATCATTGCAGACCTTCACCCTAGCTCTGCACTGGACTACGCCATGCTTCATCACGAACATCGACATGCTGTCACGGCTGCACTTGCACGCATCCCATGTGGAGCTTGAGATGCACACGCTCTCTCAGTCTGCTCCATAGCACGCCCGGAGGACCCAACCACCCTGTGCAAGGCTCGAGCCTCTCCTGATGCCGCACACTGGGATGCTGCCTGCGCTGACCAGCTTGCTGCTATCCGGCAGCACCACTTATATGAACTCGTCGACCTCCCTCCAGGTCGGAGACCATCGGTGCCAAGTGGGTCTTTTGGTGTAAATGGAAGCCTGACGGGTCCTTGGACAAGTACAAGGCCCGCCTCATAGGCAAGGGAATTGGTTAGATCCCTGGGGTCGATTACGACCAGAGCTTTGCCCGAGTTTGCTGGTTCTCAACGAGCCGGGCACTCTTTAGCCTGGTTGCCCAGCATGGGTGGGAGCTGCATCAGATTGATGTGAGCAACGCCTTCCTTCATGGTTCACTGGAGGGTGAGGAGCTATACATGGTGCAGCCTCCTGGCTTCACCAATGGCACTGGGAGAGTCTGGCAGCTGCGGAAGGCCCTTTACGGCCTGAAGAAGTTGCCTCGGTGTTGGAACCAAGAGATCAACAGCACCCTCCTTCGAGGCGGCCTCGAGCGCAGCACCACTGACCCTGCACTTTTTGTCAGCCCGCGAGTCCAGACCCTCGTTGCTGTCCTGGTCTGCGTCGACAATCTCCTCATTGTGTTTCCTGACATGGCTGCCATCCACCGTGTCAAGGATCTGCTGCACACCGCCTACCAGATGAAGGATATCGGGTCTGCTTGAGTCTACCTGGGCATGGAGCTCAAGCATGATCGCTCCCAGGGAGTCCTGCACTTCCACCAGGCTGCCTATGTCCAGACCCTATCCACTCGCTTTGCCGAGGACCTGCCCCTCGTCCCGAGCGCACTTTCATCCACGTCACCTGATGGCCTGGTGAAGCTGGAAAGTCCTCACCCAGCCGTTGTGGGGGAGCCAGTTGACGTGACCTTGTACCTGCGAGTCATCGGGTCACTGATGTTCCTGGCGACGACGACGCGCCTAGGTATCGTGTTCGCCGTCAACCTTCTGGCACAGTTTTCTCAGGTCTAGAGAAACTAGCCTTGGTTGATGACCCGTTGAACCCATGCTGAGCATCCAAGTGCAAAATAGTGTGTGTGCTTGAGTAATGAGAACATGCAAGCACGGTGAAGCATGCATGTCTCTTGGCTGAAGCAGGTGGCCAACGAGAGCTTATGCCGATACATGGGCCCAGAATTAAGCATTTTCTCTTCTCAGGTCAGTCACCTGCACAGGTACAGTGGGTGTGCAGCAAGGCCAGAGGTCACCATGTAGTACTGACACATAAAAAAACAAGAGTTACCACAAAAACAGTGGTCTTGGGCAAGTTGTGAGAAAGATTGACCATGTCGTGGGCGCCACCTCATGCGCTGTGGCAGGTACTTATGCCCTGTCTTTATCAGTTGACAACCATTTGTGCATTACTAAGAAAATGGTGCTTTTGAGACTAGAAGGGCCTCCCGAGTCTAACCCTTGTTGTTTCCTACACCTACTTGCTTGCTAGTGCGCCAGTTGTCTTGACACTGACGCCATGTTACAAGGAACAAGGCTAAGACTCTTCCTAGTAATCTCTAGCTTGAAACCTATCAACAGCGTGTTGGTGCAGTAGCGTCAACATAGGCCTGGCCCCATGCAAGCTGCTTTGCACCGCTGTCCCCTTCACGCTAGCTCTGACAGTTTGTGAGTGAGAGACGGGCGCTGAGGAGTTAGCGATAGAAACTCAGACAGAACTGGAAGTAACTTATTAGTGACTGAGAATGAGAAATAATGGGAGACCCCTCCAAGCTCTAGCTCCCCCCCAGCTCTGTAGAGCGTGTTACTCAGTTTCTAAGCCAATCAGAAAAATGACATATTCACTGGTAGGCAGGGTTTTCTCGGTGAGCCGTGCCAGATAGCCGATAGCCTATAACCCGGGCGTCGTCCACTTTCCCTGAAAACTGGACCATACCATGATACGCACGCTGCAAACGCAGTCGTGCGGGCGGAATCAACTAGAAAATGGTAGCAATGAGTTATAGTCGCCTAAACCTAGGTGGACGTCTACGCTAGTCCTCGGTCCCAACAGTGCCCGAATAACATGCAACTTGGACCCTAAGCAGAGCATGGCGCTGCAGAAGCAATAGCGCAGTCAGACTCGGCATTTTATGCGTGTAGACAGCATATGCAGCAACAGTGTTTGCAGATGGCACGACTGTAGAGGAGGTCTACCAATGGAGCTGAGCACGTTGGAGGGAGGAGGCTCCAGCAAAATGCGTTTAGGCCTCAGCGTGCGTTGGCTCCACCAGACGACACTCCAACAGTGTCGCATCTCGCCGTGATTTGTCATTCATCTGCACGCCGATGTACACAAGCCGGGAGGACACAACAGAGTATAATGAGAGATGCGAGAGAACCAACACTTTCCATGACTCATAATCACTGTGCACATGGACGGGCAGAGGACACGTAGACTGAGCAGACAGGGGTTGAGAGAGAAGACCTCATGGACGCACACCAACCGCACACCCAGCCTTCTTGATTGAGTCACGCTTCAGTGCCTTGGTCAAGAATTCAGCCAACTGCCATGCCGTCTCAATCCACACAATGCTGATGTTTTTGTCATGCAACACTGAACGCACATAGTGATACTCGACATTGATGTGCTTTGTGCGAGTGTGGTGCATGCCATCATTGTCAGCAATGACCATGGCACTCTCATTGTCATAGTGCAATGTGATGGACGGGACTGACTGATGCAACTCGGACAACATGCGACGCAACCACACACTCTCACATGCACAAGAACCAAGGGCCAAATATTCAGCCTCAGCACTGCTACATGCAATGTAGCCTTGCTTGCCGCTGCGCCAGGAAATAGCTGTGCCGCCAACCAGAAAGATCCAGCCGGTTTGACTCTTTCCATCCGGACTGTTGGCCTAGTCACACTCGGTATAGCCTGCCGCAACAACGGATGTCTGTCGACGAAACATGATGCCTACCCTTGGGGACGAGATGACATAGCGTAGTACTCAAACTGCGGCCTCAAAGTGGAGGTGACGTGGCTCTTGAGAGAACTGGGCTTGTAGATTGACAGTGAACATCATATCTGGACGTGTCGTCGCCGCCACGAACATCAGTGACCTAATGACACATAGATACGTGGTCACGTTGACTGGCTCCCTCACAACGGCTGGATCTGAGCTCTTCAGCCTTGCCTTCCCATCGGGTGACTTGGGTCAGGATTCTCTGAGCAGGAGGGGAAGGTCCTCAGCGAAGCACCCTGACAGATTCTGGACGTAGGTGACCTAATGATCATGCATGACACCCAAGGAGCAATCATGCTCAAGCTCCATGCCGAGAAAGACTCCAGCCAACCCAAGGTCCTTCATCTGGTAGGCGGCATGCAGTAGGTCCTTGAACCGCTGGATGGCAGCTGCATTCGGTGACGCAATGAGCAGGTCATCGACATAGACCAAGATCACGACCAAGATCTGACCTTGCAAACTGGTGAACAGTGTGGGGTCGGCAGTGCTACAAAGAAGGCCGCCGCTCCGAAGCGTACAGATGATCTCTTGATTCTAGTACCACGGTGACTGCTTCGGGCCATAGAGGGCATTCCGTAGCTTCTACACCTTGTTGGAGTCATCGTCGAATCCTGGAGGCTGTGTCATGTAAAGTTCCTCTTCTTCGAGTGAGCCATGGAGAAAGGTGTTGCTCACATCCATCTCATGCAACTCCCACCCATGTTGGGCAACAACGCCTGTTCATTGCCTCAGTAAATCCCTTGGCGGTAAGACGGGCCTTGTACTTGTCCAGAGACCCGTCAGGCTTCCACTTGTGCCGGAGGACCCACTTGGGGCTGATGGCCTTTTGGACGAGGGAAGGTCGACAAGCTTGTAGACTTGATGTTGCCGAATGGCAGCGAGGTCGTCGGCGCATGAAGCCTCCCAGTGTGCGGCCTCGGGAGATGCCCGAGCCTCACGTTCTGTGGCAAGATCCTCTGGGCATGCCGTGTGTCGGACTGTGAGTGCGTATGCGTCTCGTGCCCCAGGTGGTGTATGTGTGAGTGTGGCCATGATGGCATGTTGATGCTCCTGATGGAGTATGGCGTAGCCCAAGGCTGACACCAGATGTAGGTCAGTGATGACTGCCGTAGTGGCCAAGCCAAGCGCTTTGGTGCCAAGGTCCCCACTCACGATTGTGAGAGTGAGTCTGTCGGGAGGCAGAGAACCTGGTGGGGTGTCAGGGGGTCGTGGCGCAATGAGGCGCGAGGCGGCGGCCTGTGTGCTCGCTGATGGTCAAGGTCAGAGACTCTCGTCCGTGCCACGTATGTAGCGTGCCGGCACAGATGGGGCGGCCGGCTTGGAGGTGCCAACAGACGGAGATGGGACAGCTGGCCCGACGGGGCTAGCGAACACGGACGGGCCGGCGGGTGTAGAGGTGCAGGTGGATGCAGATGGGGCAGCTGGCCCGGAGGGGCTGGCCGACATACATGAGGCGGCCAACGCAGAGGTGCCAGCGGACACAGATGGGGCAGCTAGCCCGAAGGGGCTGGTAGACACGAACGAGGTAGCCGACACAGAGGTGCTAGTGGATGCAGATGGGGTAGCTGGCCCGGAGGGGCTGGCGGACACAGACGGGGAAGCCGGTGTAGAGGTGCCAGCGGACGCAAATGTGGCAGCTGGTCTAGAGGGGCTAGAGGACACGGACGCGGCATCTGGTGCATAGGTGCCTGCGGACACATATGGGACAGCTGGCTTGGAGGGGCTGGTGGACACGGACGGGGCAACCGGTGCAGAGGTGCCTACGGGCGCAGACGATGTGATGCCCGGACGCTGCTTGACGGAGGACGGACCCACCACTCCCCCATGCGAAGTGAGGGACATCGTGCGCCAGAGCAAACAAGGTCCTGGGGAAACACGTCGTCAAAAAAGAGGGTATCTCGGGATTCAACGACGGAGTGCCGGGATAGATCCCAAAATTGTTATGCCTTTGACTGATGCAAGACGCCAAGGAAGGTGGCGGGCTAACCGTGAGGCTCAAGTTTGCCGCCTTGGTGTGGGGTACACAGCCATACGATGGCTACGCAGCTCCATACGCGAGCCCGCCAAGGGTTGGCGTGCTCCCTACACCAGTGCTGGTACGGTGTGGACTAACGGTAAAGAGGTCCGTGGGGAATCAGGTTCCAGACCCACGTCATGTAGGTCATGGCTTCGAAGTAGAAGCCAACAGAAACACAAGACTTGACGTGCATGGTGCGGACAGCGTCGGCCATGGTGCGCTTCCACCGCTCAGAGACACCGTTTTGGGCTGGCGTGTAAGGCGTCGACGTCTCATGATGGATGCCACGGGAGGCAAGGAAGAGTGTGTTCTTCCCGATGAACTCGCCACCGCGATCAGAGCGGAAGTGGCGGAGAGGACGACCACACTCACGCTCAACACGGACGAGCCAGTCCCGAATGGTGTGGGCGACATCCCTCTTCTGTCGAATACAAAAGACCCAGCGGTATCGAGAGTAGTTGTCGGTGAGGGTCAGGACATAACATCCGTGTTCCCCCATGGACTCAGTTGACAGGGGACCCATTACATCAGAGTGGACCAAGTCTAGCAAGGTGGACGCACGTGAGGAGGACAGGGGGCAGGTGGACGGATGCATCTTCCCCTGAGCACACTCAATGCTCTCTGTGGGACACGGAAGTGGAAAAGAGGTTGGGTCCAGGCCCATGGTAGGCTGCATGCAGAGCATTCTGTCAACCATGGCAGAATGGACGTGACAGAGACGGGGGTGTAGGAGACGTGTGTGCTGCGGAGAGAGTGTGTTGGTAATAGACACGTGGCCTGTGTTGGCTGATGGGGAGGGGACAAAGGGAGAAGCGGACAAGCGCGGCACTTGTCATAAGTTGCCACGAGTGGTGGCATGCAACACGACACATTCAGACGGACATAACGACTCCGTGCCAACACCACGCGAGTGCAGTACATCCATGCCCATGCGGTCAAGGACAGTGACGGACGAGAGGCTGAGCTCAAGATCAGGGATAAAGAGGACATCAGTCACAAAGACATCCCTTGCGAGACCTCGGAAACAAACAACACTTCCGCCACAAACAGGTAAAACATGAATAGAGCCTGTCTGAACCCCAGAGACATCGCTAACGGGGCCAAAGACACTGAAGGCCTTGCGCGACGCCATCATGTGATGCATGGCCCTAGATTCAATGATCCAGGTCTCGGCCGGATCCTGGACCGGTGTCCATAGATCGCTAACAATGACATGGCAGTGGGCGAGGGACGCGGATGATGTGGATGGGGATGCAAACCAGGACTGCCAATCACCCAATCATGCATCATCATGACGAAGAGGAGCAGGTGAGGAGGGCATGACAGAGAACATAACGTACAAAAGTATAGGGCACATCCATAGCTCAGACTCAGTCATGCATGGCAGGGCAAGGGCACCAGCGACGATGCAACTCGCACTTCTCTGGGGAGGAAGGCGAGGCAGTCTGAGATGGATTGCGATGAATTGCTCCAACCTACGCTTGTGGGTGGAGGGCCCGACGGAGTAGACCGACTACTTCGTGACGGCAACAGAGTCTGGGAAGGAGGAGGGAGGCGCCAGTGACGTAGGAGCTGGCGCCGACGGTTGCAGATGATGCTGCGGTTGAGCTGTCGGAAGGTGAAAGGGAGCGAGCAGTGCGAAGACAGCAGGAACAGCGACAGTCACGGCAGCGGTGGTGAGGCAGCGCTCACACTGGCGATGCATAATGGCGATGATGCGCGCCTCGTCTGTCGGGAGCAGACCCGTGTACCATCCGTGTCCTGTCTGGCCACAGTCAAGGCAGACTAAGCTGGCGCCACTAGATTCGCTCGACTGCAGCTGCTGCTTGCCCTTCTTGCCCGTACATTTCTTCTTGCTGGGTGATGAGGTGCCGGAGGACACAGCTGCTACAGGGACAGCAACAATCACCGAGGCGATGGTAGGAGAGGCGAGGGCCCCTGTGCGCTGGATGCGAGACTCTTGACAAGCCTCCTCCATGCGAAGAAAGAGCCCACATGCCCAGGGCATGAGGGTTCCCTAGATAGCCATCACGACAAGAACATCCTGGGTGTAATGGACGAATACGTCAGCGAATGCGTCAGTTGCGCCGCGCTTGATGGAGCATGTATAGAGGGGTGGGTGCCGTGGTTCCCAAGCGGCGAAGTATGTCCCCCGCCCATTGCCAGTCGGAGGTGACCGTCTCGGTCTCTCCCATTTGGAGGGAGTTGAACTCCTTAAGCCAACGGTTGGTCTCTGCCTCGTTGGAAAGATGCTGAGGGTGTGTGAGTATGTGCCACGCCACTGCGGGGTCGTGGAGGCTGCCACTAGAGAAGTCGCCGAGGAAGGGCTCTAGGAAGGGCCGAGCAAGACGTGAGGCCGGAGGGGCGACGAGAATGAGGGCACGTATAGCACGACTAGCATCACATCATACACCTGGTCGGCCTAGGTAGAGTCATAGGGCAGGGCATGGTATGGTCACATGCCCCCACCTTGCGCCCAGATGCGGAAGCTGAGCTCCCAGCTCTGGAATCGGTCGCCAGCCTGGAGCGGCGAGGGTAGGGTTTCAACGTCCTTTGGCCTGTAGTTGGCACCTCGTGCACGGCCTAAGACTGAAGACATAGTATGACTTCAGGGTATGCTGACTACCCAGGGCATGCTGCTGTGCCAAATACTGTGTAGCAGACAAAATGGCAAGATTAACATGTTCGGGTGGAAGGAAGGGTGGCGCCTGCTGATGCTGCTATCGTTGCTGCTGCTGTTGTAGTGCCTACTGTTGCGGCAACTACGTCGGCGGTTGCACTGCCGCTAGCTGTAGCGTCAGCGTTGCGAGCTGCTGGCGTATGGCGACTATCGGATCTGTCGAGCTGTAAGGAAAACAATAGAGCCTGCAGGGTGTTGGTGCTGCTGCGGCTGCTGCTACTACTATAGCTACTTTTGCAGCTGCAGTTGTTGTTGCGACTACTGCTGCTACGTGTGCTACTACTACGGCCGGTGCTACGGCTGCTACTACTACTACTACTACTACTACTACTACTACTACTACTACTACTACTACTACTACTACTACTACTACTACTACTACTACTACTACTACTACTACTACTACTACTACTACTACTACTATAGTGGCTGCTACTATGGCAGCACCTACCAGTACTTCTGTTGTTATTGCTCCTATTCATGTTGCTATTGTAGCGGCTGTTGCTACGACAGTTGTTGCTGCCGCTGCTGCAACGGCTGCTACTGTAGCAGCAGCTGCTGCTCTAGTAGCGGCAGCTGCTGATGTTGTTGTTGTTGTTGCTGTTATTGCTGCTGGTTGAGTCCTCCAGGAGAGGAGGACCCCTCTCCACTTTCCTCCAGAGTCCCCCTAATTTAGTCCCTCTTTTTTGTTTTATTTTGTATTCTTTTTTTTTTTTTTTGTAGTAGGTGTTGACGTCAGCGCTCATGTTAGCTGGTGTTAGCTGACGTTGTTGTGGCGGCTGCTGCAGTAGCTACTGTTGGTGTTGTTGTTGCTACTGCTATGTCGTCAACGGTGATGTTTGCAGTGAAGTCACTGTAGTGCTGCTACACGCTACGCCATTGTTGTACGCTGCT
>SZWC01002121.1:218226-239314 GCA_023375785.1 Penium margaritaceum | reverse complement strand
TTTTTCTCTCTCTCTCTCTCTCTCTCTCTCTCTCTCTCTCTCTCTCTCTCTCTCTCTCTCTCTCTCTCTCTCTCTCTCTCTCTCTCTCTCTCTCTCTCTCTCTCTCTCTCTCTCTATACCTCTGTGATTGATGTGAGGGTGCCAGAAAGCGACAAAATTAGGTTTCTCGATAAAAACCATCTGGCATGACAGTTGCATAAACGATGTTTCACAGGTTCCAATGCACTTCATGGAACTCAATTCGGAGTCCGTTTGAGTGAGATATGGATTTCCAAAGTTTGGAGATTATGGATCGGGTTCAAGTGACGACCTGAGCACTCTGAGCTCAAAAGGCGGCAAGATTTTTGACCAGGATGGGTGAGAGCGGCCTTCAAGGAGAAAAGCCAGCTGGAGGACTTCCAAGAGAATTCAAAGCAGGTGCAGACCACAATTTCTGGTCGTCCAAATCGTGTGAGACATAATTCTCATGTGTGACAAGGTGACTGCCGCTCATCCCGCTAGTCTAGGAGAGTGTGCTAGAGGGTAGACTTTGACAGATTTTATCTCAGTGCTCCCTGGGCCAGATGAGGCATATATGGGCTTGTTAGAAAGCTTGGATGATGCAATTTCTCACTCAAGAGTTCATTCAGGTATTCGTATTCTCTGCAAACCTACATTTGCTTCCGTAATTTCTGTCTGTGAAACCTACAACTCCCTCTCACAAAGAGTTGGTCCTGGCTAGGCGGCTCTTAGTGAGCCTGATCACCTCCCTGAGGGCTGCCCCAGTTTCCATCCATGGTATCAGAGCTAGAACAACGCGTTGCTTCATACTTGAGGCATTTCTTGCACCCTACAGTGTGAGAATCGTTTGTGGGCTGAATGTTACACTACAATGGCGACATCCACTTCTGTGGTGGCCGGCGTCAACATCGCCAAGTTCGAAGGCAAGAACTTCTTCAACTGGAGCAACAACATGAAGATGGTGCTGATGGAGAAGGGTCTCTGGAACCAGGTGGATCAGAAGGAGAAGGAACCAGTAGAAGGCTCCCTCTCTCCTGGCGACGCCCGTATGTACCGCGAGAAGCGTGACCACGCCCTCGCCACCATCTACCCTCTACCTCGCCAAACGGCACCAACTCCTCGTCCGTGGCATCCTCATGCCTAAGGAAGTTTAGAAGAAGCTTGAGTCTACGTATGCATCCAAGTCAATCCTCATGAACATGCAGCTGTGTCGTTGCTTTACACTCTGAAGATGGATGAGTCTGGATCCATGATTGACTACACCAACATGGTGAAGTCTCTTGCCGACCAGCTTTCTGCAATTGAGGACCCTGTCAAGGAGCGTGTGCTCATGTTATCCATTCTCTTTGGCCTTCTTAGTGGCTACACTCCTCTCATTGTTGCCCTAGACCAGCGTGGTGACAAGCTCTCCCTGAACGATGTGGAGGAGAGCATGCTATTTGAGGAGGAGCGGCACAAGCAAGAGGACGGCAGAAGCGGATTAGGCGTTGCTCTCATCACCAACTCTGGTCATGGGAGTGGTGCTGCACCAACCAGGGGCAGCGGCGGAGGAGGGAAGAAGAAGGGGAACTGCCACTACTGCAAGAAGCCGGGCCATTGGACGCGCGAATACCGGAAGAAGAAAGCGGATCTTGTGGCTACAGTGGGAGCGGGAAAGTAGTCCGACGCTTCCGCAAACGCAGCAGATTTGGAGAATGGATTCGTGAAAACCATCCGGGTCCTGTACGTCTCCGACACCACCACCTTATTCTGGATCATCAACTCAGGAGCCACGCGGCACATGACATATCACCAGGAGTGGTTCGTCGTCTACACCGCCATTGAGACCCGTCGGGTGTACATGGGGGACAATCATATGCAAATGGCGGTTGAGGAGGGTGAGATTGTATTTTGTGCTTCCGTTGAGGGTAAGCACGTGAAACGTCGTGTGAAGGGGATGCTCCATGTCCCGGGGCTGGCAGCTAACGTCCTCTTTGTCTCATCTCTCATCTACGAAGGCATGCAGGTTCACTACGAGAATGGTCGCTACACCACATCTGTCCGTGTAGGCCGTGTGCTTGCAAAAGCGGACAAGGAGGACGGAATTTACCGTCTCTATGTGAAATCGGAGAAGGATGATGACTCAGCATTGGCGGCAAGAGAGGGAAAACATGACATTGTCCTGTGGCACCGCCGGCTTGGTCACCTCGGCTTTGGCGCCATCAACTCCATGTAGCAGATGATCCGCGGCCTGGAGCTCAAGGGGGTGAAGCAGCCTGGTGCATCGGCTTGTGAGAGCTGCATTGAAGGGAAGCAAGCCCCCGCTCCATTTTCCGGGGAAGGGAAGGGGGTGGCTGAGCTTCTCTCACTTGTTCACTCTGATTTGTGCGATCCCATGCCATCCCTGTCCAGCAAGTTGTACTTCGTCACATTCATTGAAGACAAGTCGAGGACTACATGGGTGTTCTTCCTGGCTCAAAAGGATGAGTGTATTTATGCTTTCAAGGTGTGGATTACTGCTGCACAGAATGAGAGTGGCAGGCGGTTGAAGGTGCTTCGCACCGACGGTGGAGGAGAGCACCTCTCCAACGACTTCCGTAACTTCCTCAAGCGTCGCGTAATCATGCATGAGGTCACTCCTCCTGGAACACCGCAGCTGAACGGCGTGGCTGAACGCGCAAACCACACGCTCATGGAGCGTGTTTGCAGCATGCTCCAAGACGCGGTGCTCCCGCCAACCTTTTGGACGGAAGCGGTAAACACCGCCGTGTACCTGAAAAATCAGAGCCGTACACGCGTCGTGCCATTGATGATACTGGAGGAGGCGTGGACAGGACGCAACCCAACAGTGACGCACCTAAAATTCTTCGGGTGTGGCGCATTTGTGCACGTGCCTGCCGTCAATCGCAACAAGCTGGACGCAAATTTGGTGAAGGCTGCCTTCCTCGGCTACGACACCATGGGATACTGCCTCTTCAACCTCGCTGCTTGCAAGATCATCCGCAGCCGTGGCATCGTCTTTCAAGAGGATGTGAAGGGCTGGACTTGGAGCCCTATGTCTGCAGTTCCACTTGCTCCCGCAATTGCACCAGAAGTTGGAGAAGAGCCGGTAGCAGAAGAGGGCAGTGCGGAAGATGGCGGTGATAGCGGCAATGACAAGGAGGTGGAGGGAGCTGAGAAGGACAAGGAGCCAGCAATGGAATCTGATGAGGAGGAGCAGCAAAGCAACAAACAGCAGCTGCCACGATGGTCTACACGCATGAGCAAAGGTGCAAAGGACAGTGGGGAGCAGCTACGGTGGTCCGAGAGGCTCGCAAAGAAGTAGATGCAACAAGGGGAGCGGCTGAACCTGTGCACTGTTCCACCACCAATGGAGTCGTCTGACCTCGAGCTTCTCTTCTTCACCATCACCGATGACCCAGCCACATTCACTGAAGCTATGTGCAGCGCTGAGTTGGAAGATTGACGTGCCGCAGCAGACGAGGAGTATGGTGCGCTCATAAAGAACAGCACCTGGACCCTCGAGGAAGCTCCACGTGGCAGCCAGGTGTTTGGATGTCGGTGGATCTTCAGGCGCAAGCATGGTGCGGATGGTAAGGTGCTCAGGTACAAAGCACGGTTGGTTGCAAAAGGGTATGCGCAGACAGAGGGTGTAGATTACAATGAGACATTTGTACCTGTCGCAAAGTTTCCATCCATCCGAGTGATCCTCGCTCTTGCTGCTGCTATGGACTGGGAGGTACACCAAATGGATGTGACGTGTGCATTTCTGAATGGTGACCTCAAGGAGGATGTGTACATGGCGCAGCCGGAGGGGTATGTGGTGGAGGGAAAGGAGGATTTGGTGTGCAAGATTGTGAAGGCTCTTTACGGCCTGAAGCAAGCACCGTGAGCATGGTACCACAAGATGGATGAGTAGCTAGCTGACCTTGGTTTTGTGCATAGCGAAGCTGACCATGCAGTCTATGGGCGCGTGCAAGAGGCAAGCCAGGTCATCATTTTGCTCTATGTTGATGATCTCATGCTCTTCCAGGAAGGTCATTGCACAGGTTTCTTGTGTTGATAGACTATACTTCTTGAACTTCAATGACTGAATCTTTGACAGATATTGATGATGAGGATAGCAACAACGCGGATTTTGATGACAAGGGAAATGTTGGAGCAGCGGAAGCAGTGGTAGCAAAAGATTTGACAATAAAACTACAAGCAAATACAGCCACCGGGTCTGTTCATTCTAGCCAGTGCACATCCTCCAAGAACCTGTGGCACAGTCATTTTGGGCACGTGGCTCATCACACATTGGTTCTCATGGGAAAGCATGAGCTAGTGTGTGGGATGGAGCTAGGTGATGAGGCAGAGTAAGCCGGGATCTTGTGTGTGCCATGCCTTCAAGAAAAGGCAAAGAAGAAACCCTTCAAGCGCAATGGTATGCTTGTTGTCGTACCCATTCACCTCATCCACTCTGGCGTGTGGTCCCTTTTGCATACCCTCCAACGGAGGCAACATATATTTCCTCACATGCATGAAAGACAATAGTCGCAAGGTCTGGATATACTTTCTCAAAAAGAAAAGTGAGGTGAAGGAGAATCTACAAGCCTTTGTCGCTATGGTTGAGTGACAGACTGGGAAGGACGTGAAGGCATTCAGGTTGGACAATGGAGGAGAGTAAGAAGTCTGCAGGGAGTGGCTCAAGACACGGGGAATTGAGCACCAGAAAACTACTCCCTACTCACCTCAAAGTAATGGCATAACAAAGAGGATGAACCAGACCCTCCTGGGCATGACAAGGTGCATGCTCTTTGACGGCAAGCTGCCTCATAGGTTCTGGGCTGAAGCAGCACGTACGATTATCTATCTTGTGAACCTCACACCTACAGAAGCTCTATCAATGAGAGGCAAGAAGAAGTAGAGACAGCAGTTGAAGACGCCTCAAGAAGCATGGTCATGCAAAAGGCTGGAAGCCTCCCATCTCAAGGTGTTTGGTTGCACCGGCTTTGCCAAGGTCCAGGCAGGTGAGGGTCCTCGAGAGCTTAATGCAAGAGCGTGAAGTGTATTTTCATCGGATTTGACACCACGCACAGAGCTTATAGACTGTGGGACCAAGGAGCTAAGAAGGTTATCCATAGCAAAGATGTGGATTTCCAAAAACATTCTGTGAGTGAGGGAGAGCTTCTCAAAGTTGAGAACACTCTAAAACAGGGAGAGTGACTCACACTTTTTGAGGAGGGAGACGAAGCACCAGCACAATGGTATGGCCTGGGTACTATAACAGGCAGAGAGCTGATGAAGATGACTCATAGGAATCAGAATCCGATTCTGATACATCTGATCTTCCAAACTATGAGGGTGATGCCTCTCCCATAAACAATGACAAAACAGACCTCCAACCTCTACATCAGCAGCAACAGCCAGCAGGTCCAAGAAGCAGTTCACGTCTCAAAGTTCATCGGCAACATTACGACGTGGACAGGGGTGAATGGACAGGCTTCAACTATTTGCTCCTGGTTTAAGAGGAGCAAATGTCTGTCGCAGAGGCACTCACGCAGCCTGACAAAGCTGAGTGGTATGAAGCAATTCATAGTGAACTCAGCTCCATTAAGGAGAATGGGACATGGGTGCTGGTAGACAGACCTGCCAGCGCTCACGTTGTGGTATTTAAATGGGTGCCTTGAGTAAAAAGGAAACAGGATGTCAAGATAGACAAGTACAAGGTACGGGTGGTAACAAAGGGGTTCTTTCAATGGCCTGGCACAGAGTACGATGAGACTTTTGCTCCCGTTGTGACGTTCATCTCCATCCGGTCAATGCTCACCATTGCTACTGCCGAGAACATGGAGGTCCACCAGATGGATGTCAAGACAGCCTTTCTTTACGGCAAACGTGACAAGGAGGTACTGATGGAGGTTCCGGAGGGGGTAGATGCTCCCGAAGGCAAGGTGTGCAGATTGGTGAAGGCACTCTATGGGCTAAAATAAGCGCCAAGACTTTGGTACCAGGAGATGGACACATTCATGGCCAAGGAGTCCTTCATGTACTGCAACAACGGCCTTAGCATGTATGTGCATGAGAGCGACAAAGGGACTATTTTGGTCACCTTGTATGTCAATGACCTGATTCTGTGCTCTTCTTCAACACAGCTGCTAGACAATCTCAAGGGGTAGCTGAGTAGCAGATTTAAGACGAAGGACATGGTTCCTCTTGAATTCTATCTTGGAATTTCCATCAAGCGTGACATAGCAGGAGGTACCATCAGCCTGAACCAGACAAAACACATTGACTCCATCCTCAACGATACGACATGGCAAATGGCAAGCCTTCCAGCACACCCATGATCTCGAACGATGTGGAAAAAACTGACATATTGGGCATCCTAGATCACCCTGCAGTGGGCAGTCTGATGTATGCCATGGTTGCCATTCGACCAGATATAGCCCATGCTGTTGGGCAGGTGAGCCGGTTTTGGCCAATCCTGGTCCACTACATTGGCAGGCTGTGAAGCGCATCATACGCCACCTTAAGGGGACGCAGCATGTGGGGCTTGATTTTGGAGGTATTGCTGGATCCACATCACTCCGTCTCATGTGCTATACCGATGCTGATTGGGGAGGCAATATCGATGAAATAAAATTGACCTCTGGCTTTGTGTGTATGCTGAATGGAGGTGTAGTCAGTTGGCCAAGTCACAAGCAAGACTGTGTCTCTCTGTCAACAGCTGAAGCTGGGTATATCGCCTTGACTGAGGTGTTCAAAGATATGCAGTGGCTATGAAGCTTGCTATCTGAGGAGCAAGCACCACAGGCAACGGCGACGGTCATCAAGATTGACAACATGAGTGTGATTGACATGTTCAAGAACCCCGTCCTGTCTAGCCGCACCGAGCACATCAAGATCCGCTACCACTATGCTCGAGACTTGGTCTACAAGCAGAGAGTGAAGCTCGAGTATGTCAGTACCATGCTGAACCAGGCTGACATGCTTACAAAGTCACTGGACAAGGATCTCCACCAAGCGGGCAGGCAAGGGAGCGGCATGGTCACCACAAGAGATGACGAACGATGATGGTCACTGACGTAAGGTGCAAGTGAGAGATTTGTTGAAGGTTTTCTGTCCTTTTTTTAGTGTTGTAGGTCGGATCAGGAATGCTCTGCCCCTTGTGGAGGTATGACCACTGGATTTGTTGTGGTGTGACTCAACTATGCTCTCTCTCATGTGAGATATGACTTGTGACTACACTATGTGGGTGAATGATTAACTTGGCCAGTTTATTGATTTGGCCAAGTGAGAAATCATGAGTTCGATCATGGCCCCATGCACATCTTGTTTTTTATGGAAGCTTCCAAGAAAGAAACTACATAGCTTCTTGGCAGTTACATAGTTGGTCTGTCACCTTGAATCTAGGATGCTGATGTGTAAAGCCCATAGCGCAAGTCTATTGGTGATGTGGCTGGATCGGCCAATCCCCAAGAATTTGCATTTGAGTTCTAGGACTTGATAGACAGGTATGAAAGGACTTGTCTTGCATGCTGATCAATCAACCCTTGCTTGATGCTCTTATTCATATTGACAACTTGAGCTCTTCTTGAGATGTAATGCTGAGGCGTTAGTACTCTTGAAGGTGAAGTGTATGCTTGATTACGTTTGGAGTGAATGAAACATGTCAACAAAGGAAGAAGGTGTAAAAATCTTTGTGATTTGTTTTTGGTTTTGCAGCTTCTCTGCCACAGGTGATGAGCTTAGTAGCTAAAAAATACTATAGTGTGTGATTTGGGCCACATCCAGGCCATTGGCATAGAATTAGATACTACACAGAACAATTTAGTGAAATTATAATTGTGTACCCAAATATGACACTTTAGGAAGCCTCAATCACATCGGCATTTGCCAGGGATAATCAAAGAAACAGTGGTACAGATGATACACGGGAGGACGGACTGAGATAATAGGATCAGTCATCATAGATGTGAGCTAATGGTTAGGGTTTGAGAAAGTGAGTAATCTGATACAAAACTAAGAGCAAGAATAGTCAATTATCCACCATACATAGTAGAGGACTAGGGTTTCAAGTCCATGTCTGCCATAGGCTAGGGGCGTTATGTGAGTGACGAGAGGGCATGCGAGCTCCAAGTTTCCAGCACATGGTCTCGGGTTCGCATGAGTCCTTCGCCCATGTGGGGATGCCCTCTGTTGCCATGTCCCAACGAGCCTTGATCGTAGCCCATGCCTCCATTGCCTGCTGAGGAGAGAGTTCTTCTAGGATGGGGTTGGTTCGTTCACATCCTCAAGTCCCAAGTTCATCCCAACCCATAGCCGAGGCAATGTTTGTCCGTGGGATGACGTTGCTGTTGCCAACAGCCTGTTGGTCAGATCATTAGCTAGCCCGTTGGGTGAGTCCTAATCATGTCCATTAAGCAAACGAACACAACGGTCATCCGAAGCCATGGTTTGACTGTTGAACTGCTACGGGTAGTGAGACATTAGTGACGTCCACCTGCGACCTTTTGTATGTAAAGTCGCTACAAAGTATGCATGTTGAGGACGTTTGCTCGATGCACTATGGACTAGGTGGCTTGGACCACATCCATGGCTGCTATGATTCTGGACAGTTGGAGGGTCTCTTACTTGGCAAGGGCCTGCCCAAGGTCCATGCCATCTGTTCAGATGTCCGTGGAGATGTGGCCTCCGGTGGCTTATGGACACCCAATGCCCTGTTGTGAGCTACATAACAATCCCATTCTTCATTCAGTGTGACCCATATCTGGTGCGCCTCCACAGGGTCAGTGTATGGAGTATCCCATCCACGATGTTGAACCATGTTCATCCGTCCCTCGGTTGCCATGTCGTCCAAACCAGTAAGGCCGGGTCCATAATACTTGGATAGTTGTCGTAAGTTGAATGGACTGATCTTGAGCGTGGGATGAATTTATGTACCTGGTACTATGCCCAACGACAGTGCGAACCGGCACATTACATTTTGATAGTTAAACGGGTGCATCCCTGTGGCCGAACCCCAAAGTGCAAACCATGCACAAGCGGTCATCGTATGTGTCATCATATGTTTCTGACATTGAATTCAACCCGCGAGTGATGAGATACAAACGACGTCTTTGGCAGTCTCTGATTGGTTGTGTAAACTGTGGTCCAGATAGCTTCTTTTGGTCCAGTCAGTATATACTTGTGTCTGTTTGTATGGAGAAATGAACATGACATTTGTCCTTTCACTGGTCGTCCTCTGCTCCGCTACAACCTGCTTCCATGGCATGCCACTAGCAGGATGGTAGTACACTTTTGCAATGAAGATAATTGTTCCAGCCTGGGGCCCCTTCTGCATATGCCGCATTCTTCTGTCGCGATCCCCACCCGACTCCAAAGTGGGTGTCGTAGTCATGTCATGTAATATGGCCTCCGGGTGCTTCTTTTTTTAACATTGGGCAGAGTGTGCACCGACTGAAAAAAGTGAGGAAAGCATGGATCCCCCTGCTGAAAGGTGGGACTCCGGGTCTTCTTCTCACAAGAGTGGCTGATATTCTAATTAATTTCTAAACAGTGGGTGACCCACACAAGAAATTTTCAAAAGGTGGGTAAAACAACTTGGCCCCTGAGAAAAGAGCCAGTTAAAATTACTTCTGGCAATGCTAAACACTAGTTATCTATCAAATTTGTTTGTGTTACTGGTTTTTCGTGTCATAAATCTTACATGTAGGTCCTCGTCATGACTTCTGTGCTCCCTAATCCTCTAAGCAAAATGCCTCACTATCGGGTCAAGACCATGAAAATTACTGAAATCTCCTATTTTGATGGCCAAGTGTTTGCTGTAGGGAAAGCATGATGAATCCTTGTGTTGCATGCGGAACTGTGATGTATTAATAACCAAGGAATGAAATTCTTACACCACCACAATGGCATTTCTGTCCATCATTTTGTGACCCTTGATCATGGATTTTGTGAGTACACTGCGGTTGGAATCCAATCCATTTATGCTTGGAGTGAAAATTTCCCAAGTTTTAATCATGATTGTGCTATTCATCCAAGCCATTTTCATTCCTGGTTGTACGCTCAACTTCACCACCCTGTTCCACTAGCATGGGAAACATTGCACATTATCTCAATGAATTTCAGTTTTACCAGTAAAATCTCATGATTTCAGATTTATGCATTCTGCCACTCATTCCTTGATCAACCATATAGATTTTCTCGTGTTCCTGAAACCATTGTGGATCAGTGAATGAGAAATACTCCAATTGTCTCCCATGAACTTTCACAATACTACTGATTTTTGGGCACTAGTCGTTGTGCCTTGATGGAATCTGTTTCCGTGGATATGAGTGGTGAACATAGAATACAAATAGGGTGGAACAGCAGGGTTGTACACCACCTTGCCTTGCAAAACATTCAACAAGGAAATGCTATGATACAACATGTTTGCACAAATATCTTGGTGAAAACTTCAGAGGTATGGCTGTTTTATGAGTGGCCGAGGGTTGAGCTCCACACTGAATCCAGTCATAGCCAATCGCAAATAAGCCCATAGTACTATAGGTGGTGGAGGACCAATGGAGATACTTTTGTCCCTTCTCCAACCCTGAGAGGCTTTGGTTGTGAAAACAACTTATTTTCACATTTTCATTATCAAGACCAGAACCATGTTAGCCTACCTCCACTTTCAACATAGTGGTCTTTCAACAGTAAGTACTCCATGATGCAGCTTTGCTTTACGGCCTTTGCTGGAGCCAGTTCCTACTTTTCACCCATGAAATGATGTACTTGCAGGTGGTAAGAAGTTTCTGCATCCAAGGAGGCAAAAACGTGAAATAGGAAAACTTCCAGGCCTCCACAATGTGAGAATTCACATACTCCAGTGGACATTGTAGTTTTCTCTCCCTACCCTGGCGGGCCATACCACCTTGCCCATGTGCAGAGAGGGTTCCACCCACTCTGTTCCTGCCAGAAACTTATGATATTGCCACAGAACTGAAAATTTTCAGATCTTTCCTCAGCTACTTCGATTCCTTGCAAATTTACATCTGAGAAGGGAACAAATATACCTCAGCAGCTGCCTGAAGATAGGTCAGGTGATTCTCCACCTTGTGGAAGGTATGGTACTTTTAATTACCCTGTGGGAGCTTTTTACAAAAGACAGCGATGAGACTGGCATCACGGTCATTCATTCGTCGTACAGTCCCAAAGCTATACACGGTAAAAAACAGTTCAGGCAGATTGTCAATGAATCAACATTCATTAGCTTTATGCTGAACACTGAAAAGTTTGTATGCCATGGGCAAACCGCCGCCCTCTATGTCCGACAAGTGGAAGTGTACAAGGAGGGTCTTTGAGAGGGTGCACGATGAAATATATGAATATTTCATGAGAAAACACACTTGTTTATATAGAGACTAATCTTATGGAGAATGGTGTATTACCAAATGCAAAAGTTTAATGATTCAACTTACCATCACTTGTTGAGTGACACACCTCTTTTTATACATGCCACAGACATTAATTCTCTTCTTGAACCCCCCCACCCCAATTCCCCACTGTCAAGTGGGGGACGTGTATGAGGATTTTATGACAGAGGGAACAAAGTTGAAAATAAACACAACATGCATAAATGTGTTTGTTAACAAAGAGGAACAAAGAGCTATAAAAAATGTTATGTGAGAAAATAGTGATGTATGCCCAGGAGAAATCTCATGGAAATGGTACGTGATCACTTACAAAAGTGTCATTCAATGGAAGGGTTTAATTTCTCTGGTGAGGGTGTGAGATCAAGGACAAAGGAATGGAAGGATCTGTCACAAACTGGGGTGCAGTTCCAACGTGGCCTGACGGGTATTCCGTGCTCACGGTTTGTTTTGTGCGAGTGGTTCTGAGTCTAAGCGTAAGCTTTCTGGTCGCCTCACGCTATGTTTCTGGGAGTGTAAGACAATTGCAAGACAGTCATGTTTGCAAAGGGAAGAGCGTGCTTTTTAATTAGTTTTTGAACATAGACATGATCTGAACATTTGTAGGGCTAGTCATGAGCTCTTCAACGCACCACACCATGTGCGATTCAGATCACCGTAGCACCCGCTACGTTAGCCAAAGCGCAGCGCACCCCAAACCAGCCGCTCAGTTGGCGGCGCACACCACGTCGCCCGCCGAGGCGCCCTCACACATCAAGGACCCATCAAAACGCCATTCCGGAGGCACAGATGTCCCTACGTGTAGCGGCAGTGCCCCTTGCGCCTTTGGGGTCTGTTTTGATGAGTTAATCATCGTGTTTGGTGATGGGGATTTATGTGTTTCGAAACCTGTTCGCGGACCTGCAGTTATAATTTTGACCAAGTCCCCGAGTAACAAACAGTACTACTGAATTTCGGACTCCGAGCCAGGATTTTGGCTAAGTCCCTCAGTAACAAAACTGCACTCCTGAAACCCGGCGGATCATCCACTGGACGCCTCGGCAGTCCTTCCGGAGCAAAATCCCCAGATGGCACTTTGTTACTCGTTCCGGTCAATTGTTCACCGACAGTCAGACCGCGGCCAGCTCCAAGAGCCGCCGCACACACCCCATCTTTGGAAGCCCATATCTCCCTCGTTACTTGTCCGATTCCGATGAAACAACCTCCACCGGATTCAACGACTTGTCAATTTTTAGGGACAATCCTCCGAGCAATCCTTGACTCGCCAGATTCAACGACGAGGAATTTCCTCTCTCTGGCGGCTCGTCGGTGCCTCCCGACGTCGCTCTTGGGCATGCAGAGGGACAAATCTTCAACATTATCCCCCTTGCACCTGCCATGCCCGTTGCTCCTGCTTGCTATCACCCTTCTTCTGCTGCGTCCTCCACTCCATCATAGCTGGTCATCCCAAGCCCGGCCACGCTCAATGCGTGCCGATCCATGGGTTACGCTTTGGTCAAGCAATCTGCAAGCATGTCGTGCGTGCTGTAGTGCTGCAACACCACCTGCCCTTTTTGGACCATGTCCCGTGCGTAGTGATAACGCATGCCAATGTGCTTCGTCCTCTTGTGCTACGTCGGGTTGTTGGTCAGCGAGATTGAGCCGGTGTTGTCCTCTTCCACCATCGTAGGCTCGTGCTGCAGCACGGCCAACTCCACCAGCAACCTGCGGAGCCACACCGCCTCCTTGACCACCTTGGCCATCACGATGTACTCTGCTTCCACTGTGGAGGTGGCGACGGAGTCTTGCTTTCTGATGTACCACGAGACCGTTGCACCAGTGAGGAAGAACATGTAGCCTGATGTGGACTTCCGCTTGTCCATAACGCCAGCATAGTCTGCATCCGTATAGCATACCAGACACAAAGGGTCCACCCGTCCCTTGCCGTCGAACCTCAAGCGCGCATGCCGCGTCGTCTGCAGAGAGCGGAGGATGCGCTTGACCGCCTGCCAGTGAAGTGGCCCTGGATCAGCCACGTACCTGCTCACTTAGCCCACCGCGTAGGCCAGGTCCGGTTGAGTCGCCACCATGGCATACATGAGGCTGCCCACCACCGATTGGTAGGGCACCCCTGCCATATCCTCCCGCTCTTCTTTTGTTCGCAATGCCATTGCCGCACTCAGTTCATGGGTTATAGAGACCAGAATGCCAACTGGTTTGCAGTCCTCCATGCCGTACCGCTTTAGCACCTCGGCCACGTGTTTGGCCTGCCCCAGCTCAAGCGTGCGCGCCCTCCGGTTCCACGTGATGCTCATCCCGAGGTAGTACTTAAGCTCCCCCATGTTCGACACTTGGAATTTTTTTCTCAACTGCTCTTTCAGCCGTTGTAGGCTCGGCAGATCCGTCGAGCACACAATCAGGTCATCCACGTAGAGTACGACAATCTGGTGGAGCTGTTTTTCGCGTCACACGTACACCCTGTGATCAGCCTCACAGCGCTTGAAGCCAAGCTACACCATGAAGCTGTCCATCTGTTGGTACCAGCATCTGGGTGATTGTTTTAGCCCGTACAAGGACTTTCGTAGCTTACACACCTTGCCCTCCGGCACCTCCATCCCCTCTGGTGCCTCAATTTCGATCTCTTTGTCTATGATGCCGTTGAGGAAGGCCGTCTTTATGTCCATTTGGTGGAGCTCCATGTCCTTTGCGGCCGCCACCGCAAGGATCGCCTGAATGCTTGTGAACTTGGCGATGGGAGCGAACGTCTCATCGTACTGCTCGCCCTTACGCTGTTCATATCCCTTTACCAATAGTCGCGCCTTGTATTTGTCAACCACACCTTCCACTTGGTCTTGAAGACCCACTTTGAGCCGATGACCTTGGCATCTTTTGACCTGTCAACCAACTCCCATGTGTCATTTTCCATGATGGACGTCCGCTCCAAGTTGATGGCTGCGTCCCATTGATCCCCTTTGGGCCGTGTAAGTGCCTCTTGCATGGTAGTCGGCTCCGTTGATGCAACCAGCATGCACCGTGTCATGCCGATCCATTAAGCGGTGCTTGCGTCGAAGAGCTTCCTCGCTTTTCATTGCCTCCGGCGCGATAGTTTTGGTGGCGCATCGTCACTCTGGTGCGATCCCTCCGACTCAGCACGCTCTGGTAAATCATCAACCGGATGGCTCCTCGAGGATCTCTCCCATTCCGACGAAACATCGACCGAACAACAGGCGCGTCCGATGGGTTTTCCGCCGACGTCCGATGCACACTCTGCTGGGAGTGCATGCCTTGGCACCCTTGGTGCTCCATCCACCGGGTCCTTCCGCTGGATCTCCTCATCAGCTTGAACTACATCAGAGTCCTCTGCATTGGCTGCCATCGCTAGTGTACCTTCACGTTCTGATGTCGCATCCTCAACTTCGGCGTCCGCCGACTCCTTGTAGTCAAGGAGCTGGAACCACTCCCCCGTCTTTGGAGAGTCTACAACGTCCACGTCATTGTTGCTGATGTAGCTCTGCTACTCGTCAAACTCGATGTCTTGGCTGCGGATTACCTCCTCCTTGTGCATGTCGTAAAGCCTGTATGCCTTATGCGCACTCTCATAGCCAAGGAAGAGATACGACTTTGTCCGCGGCTCTAGCTTGCTGTCGCACCTCTCTGCAGCCTGCACAACCGCATGCGCCTTGCACCCGAACACTTTCAGGTGTGCCACACTTGGCTTGCGCCCGCTCCAAACCTCCTGCGGCATCTTCTAGCTGCTCCTCTCCTTCAGCACCACTGTAGGAGTGAGGTTGATGGTGCAGCTTGTCGTACGCACAGCTTCCGCCCAGAAGCTTCGCGGCAATTCCGCATCCACCAACATGGTCCGTACCATGTTCAGCAACGTCTTATTTGCCCGCTCCGCCACACTATTTTACAGAGGCGAATATGGCGTAGTTTGTTTCCATTTTATGCCTTACTGCTTCATCCACCCACTACAGCCCATGCACTTTCTGCCGTTGTCGCTACGTAGCGCTCTGACCTTCCGGCCAGTCTGCCTCTCCACCGCGGCGACATACTCCTTCAGCCGGTCCAGGACCTCGCCTTTCCGCTTCATGAAATACATGTAAAGTTTTCTCCTGTAGTCATCAATGAAGGTGACAAAGTAACGTGTCTCGCTCTTTGACGCCGTCTTGAATGGTCCTCACACGTCGCTGTGCATGACCTCCAGCAGTTCCGAGGCGCGATTTACGTTCTCGTTGAACAGATTGCGCTGCGCATTGCCCAAAATGCAAGGCTCGCACTTTTCGTGCTTTGCTACATCTTTCGCCTCTTCCACACCGTCGATGACGAGGCCACGTACCAGCTCACGCTTTTCCATCTCCTTCACGAGTGCGGGTGAGGAATGCCCCAGCCGTCGGTGGCAGAGCTCCAGATCAGCTCCCCCTCCTTTGGCCAGGTTGACGGTGTGTTTCTGCAAGTCTATTGAGTCTGTCACCGCGGGGATCACCTTGGTCTTCACGATGTAGAGGCCTCCCTCGCGCTTAGCCTCCAGCACGGGCTCACCGCCACCATCCTTCCGCACGACTGTCCATCTTCTCTTGGAGAGCACCTCGTACCCCTTGTCAGTTAGGCGGCTAACACTTAGAATGTCAGCCAAGCCGGGTATGTGCTGTACGTCCTTGATGACGCGTTGCACCAGCTTTCCACCAACCACCACCTCCACGTCCACGTCTCCTTGGCCAGCCGCCGGCTCGACCTTGTCGTTTGCGACCACCATGGATTTTCTGGACTTAGTGTAGTTGATGAACCTAACCTTCTCGACCTGGGTATGCTCCTCTGCTCCGGAGTCAAGGCATCGCCGGTTGGCCTTCTTCAGGTAATGGTTTTAAGTGCCGTTGAGAAGCGCCTTCTTGCCTTTGGCGTCCTTGCCACCGCCTTGCGCCTTTGCCTCCTCAGTGCACTTACGGGCCCAGTGGCTCCCTTGCCGCAATCACGACACGCACCCTTCTTTGCGCCCTTCTTGCCGCCGCCATCTCCGCCACCTCCCTTGGCCCCGCTTCCGCCACCACGCGTTTTGGTGACGATGGCCAACGAGGACAACGAGGACTCCCCGTAGCTCCATCGCTGTGCCTCGTTGCGGATGTGCTTTGCGACAGCTCCATAGGTGAGCTTGTCCTCTGTCCATCCTCCCAAGACTGTGATGAGAGGGCTCCAACTGTCACGAAGGACCATGAGGAGGGCCATCGCCTGCAACTGCGTGTCGATCTTCCACCCCACGTCATTGCACTATGAGGCGAGCGACTTGATCTGTTGCATGGCGGTGATGACATCATCTCCCTCCTTGATTCTCACAGTCATGAGTTGCTTCATTGCAAAGATTTTGTTCGCCAACGACTTGGATTGATGGATGGCGCAGAGTTTTTACCAAGCCTCGGCTGCCAGCTTGCAGCCTTGGAATTATACCCACTGCGACTCAGCCGTCCCGGACACCGGCAGCATGAGTGCTTTTGTGTTCTTCTTTTTTAAGGCCTCCTTCTGCGTTTCTGTCGCTGTCGCTTCGTCGGGGAATTCTGTTCCCTGCATGACCTGCAACAGCCCCTTATGCGCGAGGTGCAGCTCGAAGTGCCACCTCCATAGCCCATAGCCAGGACCACCTACATAGTTCTGGATGGGCTGCATCTCCTTCTATGCCATTGCACAGTCTTCAACTCAAAGACCTCAGAGTTTGACGGAGATGTCGTCCCCGATGACGATCCCGTCCGCCGCGAAAGCCGTGAATGATTTGTTGACCGGTCAGGGTCGTGGGCCCATAACCCTTTGTCAGAAACTAGGATTCAGTTCCAGTGTGGCCTGACGGGTCTTTTGTGCTCACGGCTTGTTCTGTGCCGGTGGTTCTGAGTAAAAGCGTGAGCTTTCTGGTCGCCTCACGCTATGTTTCTGTGAGTTGAAGATAGATGCAAGATAGTCACTTTTACGAAGGGAAGAACACGCTTTTGCATTAGTTTTTTAACATGGACATATCTGAACATTTGTAGGGCTTGTCATGAGCTCTCCAATGTACCAAACTGTGTGCAATTTGCATCACCATAGCTCACGCTACGTCAGCCAAAGCGTAGAACCCCAAACCAGCCGCTCAGTCGGCGGCGCGCACCACGCCGTCCGCCGAGGCGCCCTCACACATCAAGGACCCACCAAAACGCCATTCCGGAGGCGCAGATGTCCCTACGTGTAGCGGTGGTGCCCCTCGTGCCTTTGGGGTCTGTTTCAATGAGTTAATCATCGTGTTTGGTGATGGGAATTGATGTGGTTCAAAACCTGTTCGCGGACCTGCAGACGGAATTTTGACAGTCCCCAATTAACAAACTGTACTACTGAGTTTCGGACTCCGAGCCAGGATTTTGGCTAAGTCCCTCAGTAACAAAACTGCACTCCTGAAATCCGGCGGACTATCTACCGGACGCCTCGGCAGTCCTTCCGGAGCAAAATCCCCAGATGGCACTTTGTTACTCGTTCCTGTCAGTTATTCACCGGCAGTCGAACCGCGGCCAGCTCCCAGAGCCGCCGCACACACCCCAACTTTGGAAGCCCATATCTCCCTTGTTACTAGTCTGATTCCGGTGAAACAACTTCCACCGGATTCAGCAACTTGTCAACTTTGAGGGGCAACCCTCCATTTTAGGAGGGTTGAGTCGCCAGATCCAACGACGAGGAATTTCCTCTCTCTTGCGGCTCGTCGGCGCCTCCCGGCGCCACACTTGGGCATGCAGAGGGGCAAATGTTCAACAGTATTTACCTGGTAAAATCCACAAATCCCAGCCAGCCCAATCCTCTGTGCTCCTAGTGGTCTGAGAGACCCATGGATTTTTGCACAGGAGTGAGGACGAAGGAGAGCGGAGGCGGGTGGTGCAGATCTAAGTGTCGGCTCAACACTTAGTCTCCACCGAGAGCCGGATGGCTCTCGGTTCTGTGAGGAGAGACGCCGGAAGTTAGCCGAGGGCCTGAGACTGGCTCTCAATCCCTTGAGGAGGAGCGGGCTCTTGAGATCTGTGAGAGGGGGACAGCTCTCGGGAACTGAGAGGGAGATCAAGCGAGGGGGAGTTAGAGTAGGACAAGGATCCAGACAAGAAAATTACAAAACAATTGCAAGAAGTGAGTGAGCGGAGCGAACGAGCCTGCCCTATCGGGTCGCATATCACTGCGCGTGTGGTTTACCATGTAGCGTGGTGAACCACACAGAGCATGCGCAAGTCGCTCGGGCAAATGCCGAGTGTAGCTCACAGTGCAGAAACACTGCGAGACGTACGTCTTGCAAGAAACCTAACACACATGGCCCATCGGGGCGAACCACAGCAAAAGTAGAAGGCATAGGACAAAACTAGGCTCGCTAACACAAGTAGCAGCAAACGTTTGCTACTTTAACACAATAGTGCAAGCGAAGGCGGGTGCCAAAAGAAGATTGCTTGAGCACCATGCCACCAGCTGCAACCAGCCGGAAGAGAAGTGCAGACTGTGAGCGTCGACGCCGGGCCAAACACCACTGAGATGACGAGCCAGACCAGCGGCCCGAAGAAGTCGCACATAGAAACTCACACCAAGCAGAAGTCCAGACGGAGGCAGGCAACCCCATAGACGTGCCACTGGGAGGCCCCGACTGCTCGGCCAAGGGAGCAGCCACATCAGAGGCACCAACCACACCCCACCAGAAGTAGCAACATGCGCAGCCCGCCGGGGGGACCTGCCCGCACACCGCCAGAAGCACCCATCCAAGAGTACTGCCGCACGTGAAGCAGTACCTGAAGCACCCAGCCAGGAGCACCCCCTGAAGCACTCAGCCATATGCACTCCACCAGAAGCACTCCACCAGAAGCACCGAACACGCCAACAGCCCCAACCGGCCGAGACCGTCCATCCGGCAACGGGCGCTTCTGAGGGAAAGCGCCACGGCGGAAGAGTCAAGGACCTGCACTCCATTGACCAGAGACACAGAGAAACAGAGGAATAGAGGGTACACTGAAGGGAGGGGGAGGGAGGGCACGATACGTAGGCATGGACAGGGGCCAGGTGGGCGGGGCGAGCCGGCGGCGGAGAAGACCAATGGAGGCAACCTGCATCGAGCGGAGGGGAAGGGGGGGAAGGAATGCGAAGGCATGGAAGATTCAACCATCAAGAAGATGACCACACAACACTTGCAATGATCATCAAAGAAAAGAAGCACAAAGGGAGAAAGGAGGACCAGCCAGCAGAGAGAAGGGTGCCAAGACCGACCACACCGATGCTCAAGATGAACGCGTGCTGGTGGAGGACCTTCATGAGGAAGTCAGCAAGCTGAAACTCTACAACGATGAAATACAGAGAGACGTTGCCAACGGTGACCACGTCACGCACGTAGTGGTGCTCGACATTGATATACTCCGTACGACGTTAAAGGGCACCGGCATTCCTGGAAATTACCAGAGTGCTCTCACTGTCAGTGTTGAGGGGCACAGGCGGCGTGGAGAGACGGAAACTGCCAAGGAGACGGTGGAGCCACACGGCCTCAGCGGTGACACCATCCAAGGCTATGTACTCCGCCTCACCCGTGTTGCAAGCAACGCAACCCTGATTCTAGCTATGCCAGGAAACAGCAAACGCTCTGAGAAGGAAGACAAAGACACTACGACTCTGAGCATCTGAGTCGCAGGCGTAGTCACTGTCAGCATAACCCTCAAGGAGGGGCACACAAGACACAGCTGGAAAGACAAGGCCAGTCTGGGCGGGACCCGATGACACAGCACAAGACATACGTGACGACACGGAGGTGTGCCGTGCGAGGCTCACAAGCGTACTGAGCAAGGAATTTCATCGTACAGGTGATGTCCAGACGGATGGTGCCAGTCAAGCACGTGAGCGTGCCAATGATGGACTAGAAGGTGACGACAGACTCCGGCTTCCCCGACGGGGTATTGTGGGCCACACGGAGGGTGAGCTGGGTGCCAGTGGCATGGGAGATGAGGCAACGGGAGGGTTTGTGACAGGTCGACGATTAAGGAGAAGTGGTCAGCAAAGACATGTAGACAGTGCTCATAGTGGACAAGGAGAGAGTATAAGAGGCGCTCTAGCTGTATGCCAAAAAAATTTCCGCGATTCAAAGATCCTTCACACATTATGAAAAGGAGAGAAGACCCTTGGCTTCAAAGATTGCAGAGGAACAGAGTGAGGTGATGAGCAGGTCGTTCGCATACACCAGAATGAAGGCGGGCACCACGGGCGTACCACCAACGAAGAGGGAAGGGTCAGACTGGCTGGGACGGAAGCCCCTATGGACGAGGGTGGAGGTGAGTTCCTCGTTCTAGCAATGAGGTGACTGGCAAGGATCGTACAGTGTACGAAAAATGCGGCACACCTTCTTGGAGCAGTCAGAAAATCTGGAGGGATGAACCATGTAAAGGAAGACGTTGCTCGTGTCCACATGGTAAAGTTCCCACTGGTAGGAAGCGGAGACACAGAAGATAACGTAACTCATCGTACAACGACCGACCGGGGCATAGGTGTCACCAAAGTCAACACCAGGGATCTAAGAGTACCCCTTGGCAATTAGGCTGGCCTTGTACTGGTCTTGAGCACCGGTAGCAATGAACTTCCTACGGAGGAACCACTTGGTCTTGATTGCCATAAGACCAGGGGGAAGGTCAGCGAGCTCAAGGACATCATGGTCAAAGAGGGTTGTTAATTCTGCCACGCATTTTGTGCGCCATGCAGCAGTATCAAGATGA
>SZWC01002121.1:206204-218170 GCA_023375785.1 Penium margaritaceum | reverse complement strand
GGGGGGGGGGGGGGGGGGGGGGGGGGGGGGGGGGGGGGGGGGGGGGGGGGGGGGGGGAGGACGTAGGAGGGGCTGATGTGTCCGCAAGAGCATGAGTAGCAATTGCGAGAGTGCCAAAAAAAACCGGTGGACGATGCAGGCATCTAGCGCATGGTGGAACTCAAGGTGAAAGGTGTATGGAAGGAGGGCACGGAACATCGGGGACAAAAATGGGAAAGAGATAAGATTCAAGAGGGAGGAGGGCAACGGGACACAAGGGTGGTCAGAGAGGTAAGAGGAGGGATAGGGTGGGAAGGCAAGACAACCAGGAGTCCGGAGCTAGGGAGTGGAAGGACGTAGCTGAAGATGGAGACAGGGATGGAGACAGATGGATGGGAGGCCAAAGGTGACAGAGCAACGGCCAAGGCGGGGGAGCACGCGGGAGGAGTGGAAGAGGTAGGGTAGGATGCGGATGCAGACGCATGAGGGGATGGGGACGTATGGACAAGGTGGGCAGGAGGAGGATAGGGATGGGGGAACCAGAGGGGAACAACGCGTGACAATGTATCATGGGGGGATACGAGCGAGGAGGAGATGGAGGGAGGAGAAGGAGGAGGATGGAGAGACAGGCAAGAGCACGTGCAGTGCAGGAACAAGAAGGAGAGGAGATGGGTGAATGGGGAGGGGGGGGGTCTCGAATAGGGGATGAGAGGGAGGGGGATGGGAGGAGGGCTGAGGGGAAGGGGGAGGAGGGACATGGAGGGGAGGTAAACAGGGGATAGAGGGGGAAAATGAAGGAGGAGGTGGAATAACAGGAGGCGGAACCCATGCAGCATGCATGCACATCCAAGAGGAGGAATGGATAGAGACAAGGGGCAAGGGTACCGCAAGCAAGGAGGGGACGCAGCAGTAGACGGGGCGGGAGGTGAGGGAGGACGTGGGAAAGCAACGAGAAGGGGGGAGAGGGTCTTATGGACAAGAGTGCTGAGGAGGGAAGGTAGGGATGAGTGACCGGGGGAAGTGGGGGTAGGCGAGGATTGCAAATGCAGTGAAGGCACGGCAACAAGAACAAGGCCACTCGTGTGACCACCCGAGCAGAGAGGAGGCGGAGGATCGTCCTTGGCAACATCCTTAACGGAGAGGAGGACGGGGTCAGGGCACCGAATGGGGCCGAGTGCATGAGGGGAGCTAAGCGCCTGGGCAGCAGTCAGAACAAAGGGGACGGGTGGGGGTGAAGGTGGAAAACCAGGGGGAGAGGGAACAGGTGACGGTAAGAAGAAAGGAAAGGGGGAGAATAAACGGTGACCCGACACAACAATGGGATGAGGACAGGGGAGGAGGGAGGGTACAGGAAGCGCCAACAACGTGTGAGAGGGCGCGGGCACCGCAGCAATCACATGGGGCACAGGGAGCACACAGAGTGGGGACGGAGATGCTGGCACAAGGGACAAGGCGGCCATAGAAGGAAGAGACAAGAAGGGAGGTGAGGTTGTGAGAAACTAGGCCCCGGGGTGGAGGCAGTTCCAACGTGGCCTGACTGGTCTTCTGTTCTTACGGCTACTTTTCTGCAGGTTCTGATTCTAAGCGTGAGCTTTCTGGTCGTCTCACGCTATGTTTCGAGGATTGGAAGAAAGTTTTAAGACATTCACTTTTACAAAGAGAATTTTGCAATTTTGTGTTAGTTTTTTAACATGGACATGATCTGAACAGTAGGGCTATTCATGCACTCTCCAAAGCACCAACCCGTGTGTGATTCGGATCACCGTAGCTCCCACTACGTCAGCCAAAGCGCAGCATCCGAAACCAGCTGCTCAGTGGGCGGCACGCACCAAGTCGCCCGCCGAGGCGCCGTGACACATCAAGGACCCATCAAAATGCTATTCTGGACACGCAATGTCCCTACGCATAGTGGCGGTGCTCCTCGCACCTTTGGGATCTGTTTCGATGGGTTAATCATCATGTTTGGTGATGGGGATTGATGTGGTTCGAAACCTGTTCATGGACCTGCAGTCGGAATTTTGACGAAGTCTCCGAATAACAAACTGTAGTACTGAGTTTCGGGCTCCGAGCCGGGATTTTGGCTAAGTCCATCAGTAACAAACTGCACTTCTGCAATCCGGCGAATCATCCACCGGACGCCTCGGCAGTACTTCCGGAGCAAAATCCCCAGATGACATTTTGTTACTCGTTCCGGTCCATTATTCATCGGCAGTCGAACCGCAGCCAGCTCCCAGAGCTGCCGCACACACCCCAACTTTGGAAGCCCAATATCTCCCTCGTTAGTTGTCCGATTCCGGTGAAATAACTTCTACCGGATTCCGTAACTTGTCAACTTTTTGGATCAATTCTCCATTTTATGATCCCAGCAATCCTCGAGTTGCCAGATCCAACGACAAAGAATTTCCTCTCTCTGGCGGCTCGTCGGTGCCTCCCAGCGCCGCACTTGGGCATGCAGTGGGGCAAATCTTCAACATTCTCCCCCTTGCACCTGCCATACCCGCTGCTCCTGCGTACTCTCACTCATCTTCCGCTGCGCCCTCCAGCCCATCACAGCTGGTCAAGTCCAGCCACGCTCAATGCATGCCGGTCCACGGGTTGCGCTTTGGTCAAGCAATCCGCAAGCATGTTGTGCGTGCTGCAGTGTTACAGCACCACCTGCCCGGAGCCACACCGCCTCCTTGACCACCTCGGCCAGCGCGATGTACTTTTCTTCCACTGTTGAGGTGGCAATGCTGTCCTGTTTCCTGATGCACCATGAGACCGCTGTACCAGCGAGGAAGCACACGTAACTGGATGTAAACTTTCGTTTGTCCACATCGCCAGCATAGTCTGCGTCCGTGTAGCAGACTAGACGCAAGGGATCCGCCCGCCCCTTGTCGTCAAACCTCAGCGCGCGTGCCACGTCGCCTAGGTAGCGGACGATGCACTTGACCGCCTGCCAGTGTAGTGGCCCACGATCGGCCATGTACATGCTCACTTGGCCCACCGCGTAGGCCAGGTCCGGTCGAGTCGCCACCATGGCGAACATGAGGCTGCCCACCGCCGATTGGTAGGGCACCCCTGCCATATCCTCCCGCTCTTCTTTTGTTTGTGGTGACATTGCCGCACTCAGTTCACTGGTCGTGAAGACTGGACTGCCAACTGGTTTGCAGTCCTCCATGCCGTACCGATTCAGCACCTCGGCCACGTATTTGGCCTGCCCTAGTTCAAGCGTGTGCGCCCTCCGGTTCCGCGTGATGCTCACCCCAAGGTAGTAATCCAGCTCCCCCATGTCTTACATCTGGAATCTGTTGCTCAACTCCTCTTTCAGCCGTTGTAGGCTCGGTAGATTTGTTGAGCACAAAATTAGGTCGTTGACATAGAGTGAGATGATGTGATGGAGCTGCATGTCGCACCGCACATACACACTGTGATCCGCCTCACAGCGCTTGAACCCGAGTTGTGCCATGAAGCTGTCCATCTGTTGGTACCAGCATCTAGGCTATTGTTTTAGCCCGTACAAGGAATTCCACAGCTTGCACACCTTGCCCTCCGGTGCCTCCACCCCCTCTGGTACCTCCATGTAGATCTCTTTGTCTATGATGTCGTAGAGGAAGGCTGTCTTTACGTCCGTTTGGTGGAGCTCCATGTCCTTCGCGGCCGCCACCACAAGGATCACCCAGATGCTTGTGAAATTGGCGACGGGAGCAAACGTCTCATTGTAGTGCTTGCCCTTACGCTGTGTGTATCCCTTTGCCACCAGCCGCGCCTTGTATTTTTCAACCGCACCTTCCTTTGTGAACTTGGTCTTAAAGACCCACTTTGAGCCGATGACCTTGGCATCTTTCGGCCTATGAACGAGCTCCTACGTGTCATTTTCCGTGATGGACGCCAGCTTTGATTTGATGGCTGCGTCCCACTGATCCCCTTCAGGCTGTGCAAGCGCCTCTTCCATGGTAGTCGACTTCGTTGATGCAGCCAGCATGCACCGTGTCATGCCGATCCATCGACCGGTCCTTGTGTCGAATCGCTTCCCCGCTTTTTTCTGCCTCCCGCTTTGGCGCGGTAGTTTTGGTGGCGCATCGTCACTTTGCTACGATCCCTCTGCCTAAGCAAACTCCAGTGATTCATTGACCGGACGGCTCCCTGAGGATTGCTCTCACTCTGGCAAAACATCACCCAAACGACCGGTGCGTCCGGTGGATTTCCCACCAACGCTTGATGCACACTCTGCTGAGAGTGCACGCCTTGGAACCCTCGGTGCCTCATTCGCCGGATCCTTCCGGTGGATCTCCTAATCAGCTTGATCATTATCGGAGTCATCCGCGTCGGCCGCCACCACTAGTGCACCATCATGCTCTGATGCCGCATCTTCAGCTTCACCATCCGCCGGCTCCTTCTTGTAGTCAAGGTGTTGGAACCACTTCCCCATCTTTGGAGACTCTAGCACGCCCACGTAGTGGCTGCTGATGTAGCTCTGCTGCTCATCAAACTCGACATGTTGGCTGCAAATTACCTCCTCCTTACGCATGTCATAGAGCCTGTACGCCTTATGCACGCTCTCATAGCCAAGGAAGATATATGAATTTGCCCGCAGCTCTAGCTTGATGTCACGCCGCTGCACAGCCTGCACCATCGCGTGCGCCTTGCACCCAAACACTTTCAAGTGTGTCACACTTGGCTTGCGCCTGCTCCAAATCTCCTGTGGCGTCTTCCAATCACTCTTCCCCTTCAGCACCGCTATAGGAGTGAGGTTGATGGTGTAGCTCACTGTACGTACAGCTTCCGCCCAGAAGCTTTGCGGCAATTCCGCATCCACCAACATGGTCCGTACCATGTTCAACAGCGTCTGGTTCGCCCGCTCTGCCACCCCATTTTACTGAGGTGAATATGGCGTATTTTTTTCCCATTTTATGTTCTATTGCTTCATCCACCCGCTACAGCCCACGTACTCTCCACCGTTGTCGTTGTGTAGCGCTCTGACCTTCTAGTCATTCTGCCTCTCCACCGCGGCGACATGCTCCTTCAGCCGGTCTAGGACCTCGCGTTTCCGCTTCATGGAGTACACGTAGAGTTTTCTGCTATAGTCATCTATGAATGTGATGAAGTAACGCACGCCGCTCTTTGAAGCCATCTTGCATGGGTTCATCAACTACACCAAGCACAGCAAATCCATGGTGGTGGCGAATGACAAGGTCGAGCCGACATTCTATGGTTGGCTGACATTCTAAGTGTCAGCCGCCTGACTGACAAGGAGTACGAGGTGCTCTTCAGGATAAGAGGGGCAGTCATGCGGAAGGATGGTGGCGGCGAGCCCGTGTTGGAGACTAAGTGCGATGGAGGCCTCTACATCGTGGAGACCAAGGTGATCCTCGCGGCGACAGATTCAGCAGACTTGTAAGAGCGCACCGTCAACCTGGCCAAAGGAGGGGGAGCTGATCTGAAGCTCTGGCACCGACAACTAGGGCATTCCTCAGCCACAGTCGTGAAGGAGATGGCGAATGGCGAGCTGGTACGTGGCCTTGTCATTGTCGGTGCGGAAGAGGCGATAGATGCAGCAAAGCACAAAAGGTACGAGCCTTGCACTTTGGACAAGGCATGGCATAAATCGTTAAGCGAGAATGTGAACTGTGCAACAGATCTGCTGGAGGTCGTTCACAGTGATTCGCTCCATCGCTTTGGAGTCAAGGCATCGCCGGTCGGCCTTCTTGAGGTAATGGTTTTGAGTGTCGTTGAGGAGCGCCTTCTTGCCTTTGGCGTCCTTGCCACCGGCCCTTGCCTCCTCGGTGCACTCACGGGCCCAGTGGCCCTCCTTGCAGTAGTTTCGGCATGCACCCTTCTTGGCGCCCTTCTTGCCGCCGCCATGTCCGCCACCTCCTTTGGCACCGCTTCCGCCACCACGCGTTTTGGTGACGAGGGCCGACGAGGACGACAAGGACTCCCTGCAGCTCCCTCGCTGTGTCTTGTTGCGGATGTACTCTGCGACCGCGCCATAGGTGACCTTGTCCTCTGTCCATCCTCCCAAGACAGTAATGACAGGGCTCTAACTGTCAGGAAGGGCCATGAGGAGGGCCATCGACTGCAGCTACGTGTCAATATTCCACCCCACTTCATTACACTGGGAGGCGAGCAACTCGATCTACTGCATGGCGGTGATGACATCAACTTCCTCCTTGATTCTCACTGTCAGGAGTCATTTCATTGTGAATAATTTATTCGTTAGTGACTTGGATTCATGGATGGCGCCAATTTTTGGCCAAGCTTCAGCTGCCAGCTTGCAGCCCTTGAAGTAGCCCCACTGCGACTCGGCCGTCCCGGACACGAGCACCATGAGCGCCTCCGTGTTCATCTTTGCGAAGGCCTCCTTCTGTGCTTCCGTCGCCATCACTTCGTCGAGGAATTCTGTACCCTTCATGACCTCCAGAATTCCCTTATGCGCGAGGTGTAGCTCGAACTGCCACCTCCATAGTCCGTAGCCAAGGCCACCTACATACTTCTGGATGGGTTGCATCTCCTTCTGTACCATTTGCGCAGTCTTCAACTCCGGGATCTCAGAGCTTGACGACGATGTCGTCCCCGACGACGATCCCGTCCGCCGTGAAAGGCATGAGCAATTTGTAAACCGGTCAGGGCCGTGGGCCCATAACCCTTTGTCAGAAACTGGGCCCCGAGGTGGAGGCAGTTCCAATGTGGCCTGACTGGTCTTCTGTGCTCACGGCTACTTTTTTGTAGGTTCTGAATCTAAGCGTGAGCTTTTTGGTCGCCTCACACTATGTTTCTAGGAGTGGAAGACAGTTGTAAGATATTCACTTTTGCAAAGAGAATGACGTAATTTTGTAGTAGTGTTTTAACATGGACATGATCTAGAACATCCGTAGGGCTAGTCATGAGCTCTCCATCGTACCAAACTGTGCGCGATTCGGATCACCGTAGCTCCCGCTATGTCAGTCAAAGTGCAGCACCCCAAATCAGCCGCTCAGTCGGCGGCGTGCACCAAGTCGCCCGCCGAGGCGCCCTCACATATCAAGGACCCATCAAAACGCCATTCCGGAGACGCAGATGTCCCTACACGTAGTGGTGGTACCCCTCGCGCCTTTGGATTCTGTTTTGATGAGTTAATCATCGTATTTGGAGATGGGGATTGATGTGGTTTGAAACCTGTTTGCAGACCTGCAGTCGGAATTTTGACAAATTCCCCGCGTAACAAACTGTACTACTGAGTTTCGAACTCCAAGCCGGGATTTTGGCGAAGTCCCTCGATAACAAACTGCAATTCTGACATCCGTCGAATTATCCACCGGATGTCTCGGCAGTCCTTCCGGAGCAAAATCCCCAGATAGAACTTTGTTACTCGTTCCGGTCAATTATTCACCGGCATTCAAACCGCGGCCAGCTCCCAGAGCCGCCGCGCACACCCCAACTTTGGAAGCCCATATCTCCTTCGTTATTTGTTCGATTCCGGTGAAACACCTTCCACCGGATTCAGTGACTTGTCAACTTTTAGGAGCAATCCTCCATTTTAGGATCCGAGCAATCCTTGAGTCGCCAGATCCAACAACGAGTAATTTCCTCTCTGGCGGCTCGTTGGCGCCTCCCGGCAACACACTTGTGCATGCAGTGGGGCAAATCTTGAACAGAGGTCTGTGTGGTGGTAGGTGTCAGGACAGGTACAGGGGAGGGAATATAGGGGAGAGGGGATATGAAGTGGAAGGGATGCAACCGATGGGGATGCAGAGAGATGAGAGAGGAGGTAAGAAGATGGGACAGATGAGGTGGGGATGACACCAGTGGGAAAAAGGGGGTAAGGTAGTGAGACAGGAAACGCTAGAGGAGGCTGAGTAAGCAGGGGAGATCGAGCATGGACAATTTCATCAGTCGAGTAGGCAGTGGTGGAGATCAGAGGGGGAAGACAACGGTCCATGCGAAATTCATTGTATGTCAACTGCTCAAAGAAGAAAGCGTTACACAACTTGATGATGCGATGCGTGACCGGATCCTAGAAACGGTACATCTGGGGGTGTGGAGCGCCACCAAGGTTGACAGAGAGACAGCCAGGCAGATCGTGCTTGCCTGACCAGGAAAGGGGAAGAGGTAGTCTGTGGCCATGGTAATCCACACCATGGCCTAGCTGAGGTCCGTGCGACGGCGAAGAAGAGCTCAAATGGCATGGTTTCAGGGGCAAGGGGTCCGTGAGGAATCGGGTTCCATACCCAAGTATGGTAGCATGCTGTCTCAGACTAGAAGCTCCACCCGAGAGCAAGGAAGCCAGTCTCGACCATCATGGTACAGACACCCTTGACGAGGGTGAAATTATAGCAATTCAAGACCCCATTCTGCTCAGGCGAATAGGGGGCAGACAGCTCATAAATATCATCCTTGTAATCAAGGAAGGTCTCGGTGTCACCAAAGAACTCACCGCCACAATCAGAGCAAACCCACGTGAAATGGGAGTACTCTCCAATTAACTTGAGGATATTCATGGTGTGCTCAGTAAGGGACTCATCCTTCAGAGGATCAAGGACGTCGGTGTAAACCAGCTCAAGGGATGTAGACGCACATGAGGGGGAGGAAAAAAATGACAGGTGATGTATCTTGTCGACTGCATAAAAGATGCAGTTGGCAGCACAAGGGACAAAGATCGAGGGATTGAAAAATCCATAATCAGGAAGGAACAGAGGAGAGAGGTAATGGTAGAAGCTGGGAGCTTGCAAAGGTGACGGTGAAGGAGATGCGGGTGGACAGAATGAGAGAGGGAAAAAATTGTGATAGTATCGGCGGCATGGGTGGACATAGAGTAGGAGCCAAGCACCAGATAGAGGCCCTTGCCAGGGGGACGGCAACCACAAAGGATAACACAATCGCTAGCACAATCGTGACAGCGGCAAGACGGAGAACATAGGTGGTCTAGAAACCACACACATTGAGGATGGGGACAAAGAGGAGGGAGAAGTCAAGGACAAGAAAACAGAGGACTAAGGACAAGGGCAGGTCACCCTCAGGGGACTTCAAGCAGAAAATGCCAACACAGGGAACAGGCAAAGGAGCACCATCTCCCGTGAACACGACCGTGATGACAATGATAGGATTGAACGATGTGAAGAGCTCATAAACAGGGTACATGTGGTCAGTGGCGGAAACATTGACTACCCAAGACGGAGAGAGAACATGCTCAGTGCCGGAAAGAAGGACGTAGGCCATCATGTGTGAAGACATGGTCGCAGACAAGGAGGTCGATGAGGAGAGACTGGGAGATGGTGGAGAAGAGGCAGGGTCAATGACTAGATCAAACAAGGATAATGTACCGGTGGGCGAAGGACCACTGAGGATGCCCTCTACAAGATTGCAGTGAATGAGGGTAATTATGGCATTCTTGGTGAGGAGGAGAATCAGTGGCAAGGGGTAGGGGCCGCCAGGTGTGGCAATGGGGTTGGATCCTGTGGGCCCAACTGGAGGTGGGACAGGGAGAGCACCGTACGTGCAGCTACGGAGAAGAGCGTGTTGGCAAGCAATCCGCTTGCAAAGGTCAGGATCTGGAGGCAGGGGGCACGCATCATGATGATGATCCACAACATGAAAGTTCTAGCAGATAGGTGGGCGAGTGCCACCCCCGCGAGTGGGGGTACGGAAACCGAGGGTGTGGGCAGCCAAGGGAGGAAGGATGCCAAGCAGGATGTCAGGAAGAACAGGCTCAGCAAGGGTGAAAATGGGCTGGGATGCAGTCTAAAACATCCAAAGACCATCAAGGAGAGTGGGCAAGACAGCACCTGGAGTCTCATATGTATTCTGAAGGGTAAGGACAAGAGGGAAGGAGGTAAGAGCCCTGGAGAATGTAGGACCGAATCCGTCAACGAAGGAGGTCACAAACGCCTGGTCCATCAGGGAGGCGCCTGCCGTCAGAAGATCATTTGACGAAGCTCAGTGCGACTTAGGTAGGCCCAAAGGGACTTGTCGGGGTGATGGTGGAGAGCACAGAGGTTGGCCAGAAGGGAGGCGATGGAGCGAAGGCAGTCAGATAAGAAGAGCGCAAGAATAGAGGCCCAAGCCTCGTGAGGGCGAGCAAGAAGAGTGGGAGTGGTGGCAAAGTGATTAAGCTGGCGAAGAGTGACGGTGTGGACGGCCGAGTACAGCAGGTGAAAACTAAGGGACGTTCGGTCTACGTGAATGAGGGAAAGGGCAGGAGCCAGGTCATAGTGCTCCCACAGACTGCATGTCAGTACAGGAGATAAAGTGAGAGGATCAGTCGCTGAACGATATGTCGACAGCGTGTCTAGGAGTGGAAGTAAGAGGCATCTGAGGTGCAGGTTGGCGAAGGCCGAGGCTAGCAAGCTGAGCAACTGTGATCGTCATGGCATCGATGCGAGCCTCCGTATGGGCGAGGGAAACAATAGGGTCACCAGGCGCAAGACCGCCAGCAAAGAGAGCCCCACCAGCAGGGATGGCGTCGCCAGCGACACCAGCACCACCAGCAGCATGAGTCCTACCAGCGGCAGCAACACCATCAGTGATACCAGCAGGGACGGTGCCACCGACGATTCCAAAAGCAACCGGCCACCCGGATCACCGATAGTACCAAAAGCATCAGCAGCACCAGCATGGGAACCACCATTAGGAACGACGGTGCCACCAGCAACGACGGCGCCGCCGACCACACCTGCACCGCCGGCACCACCAAAAATGACAAAGCCACCAGCGTTGTCAGCGCTAGGACCGCCAGCAGGGAGGGGAGGAGCCGCATGACCACCAAAGGGGACGGGGGTAACTGGGATGGAGGAGCAGCCAACAACCAGACTGGCAGCAAGGGCATCTATGATAGCAGTCGAGAAGAGGACATGGAGGTGGCAAGGAACAGCAGGATGCAAGGGGGAAGGAGGAGGCAAAAGAGCACAGAGTGCAGCGAGAGCAGAAGTGAAAGCTACGGCAGTGGCAGTCCAAGGCAAGAAAATGGCGGAATCTTCGGCGAGACCAGAGGTACCAGAAGCGGGAGGACTAGGAGCACGTGAGGAGGCGTCGACGACAGGTGCCTCCACATGGGCAGCCCAGACAGCAGTTGCAGTGACCAAGGCACCGGCAAGACAAAGCTCAGGCATGGCGTTTGACAAGATAAGGGACAGAGCATGAGAGGCAAGAAAAGGACGGCTACAGGAGGAGTGAACCGTGAGCGGGGGTGAGGGAGGAGCCATGTTGTGAAATTTTTGTTCAAGGGAGTGCGCTAAGGAAAGAAAGAAAAGGGAAACAGCAAGATAGATGGTAGGACGAGCTTGCCGACCAGCCAGCAAGGTGTGCCCAATGTCCAATAATAAGGAAGAAAGGGACAATAATACATAGGACGACGGCGAGAAGCAACGGGGAACACGAGAGGGAGGGACACGGGAAGCGAAGCAGAGGCAGAGGAAGAGAGGCAACAAAGGAGGCACGAGGGGATGCAAGGGGCAATGGAAGGAAAGGGGCGAAGGAAAACAGAACTGCTGCAGACCAAATGGAGAGAGTGAGATAGTGGCGGGAGATAAGGAAAAGGGAGGATGAGAAGGAGGAAGGGAGGGAAGGGACGGAAGGGAGAGGAGGGGGAGGGATGAAGGAGGAAGGACTGGGAGAGGAAAGAAGAGGCAAAGGGACAAAGGGAAAGATAGAGAGAGGGAAACAGAGAAAGAAAGGAAGGAACGGAGAGAAAGGGATGTGGGAGCATGGAGAAGGAAAGGAGAAGAGCGAGAGAAAGAGATAGAGGGAGGGAGCCGGTGGAAGGAGAGAGATGAAGAATGGAGTAGTAGCAAGGAGAGAGAAAGGAGGAGAAGGGTAGGAGGCAAGAGGAGAGGGAAGGGAAACGGAGAGGAGATGGGTGGGGAGTGAGAGAGAGGGGTGAGAGTGAAGGGGAGGAGAGAGGTAGGGAGGGGGAGGTGGGGAAAGAGGGAGAAGGAAGGAAAGGGAAAGAGAGGTGAGAAACCAGAGGGTGGGAGTGGAAAAGGGAGGAGAGGAAGGAGGGAGACCCAAGATGTAGAGGGTAAGGAGAGAGA
>SZWC01002121.1:188186-204337 GCA_023375785.1 Penium margaritaceum | reverse complement strand
AGAGAGAGAGAGAGAGAGAGAGAGAGAGAGAGAGAGAGAGAGAGAGAGAGAGAGAGAGAGAGAGAGAAGCGGAGGAGGAGAGAGGCTGGAGAGGCCACAGAGATGGAGGAAAGAGAAAAGCCGGGATGAAATCCAGGGGAGGGGGTCCTAGAGCACCGTAGTGTCAAGAAACAAACTGTACTACTGAGTTTCGGACTCCTACTCAGGATTTTGGCCAAGTACGTCTATAACAACTTGCACTACTGGTTCCAGTGAATCGTATCCACCGGACGCCTCGGAAGACTTCTGGGGCTAAATCACCATATGTATATTTGTTACTCTTTCCGGTTGATTTTTCACTGGTAGTCAAATTGCGGCCAACTCCCTGAGCCACCATGCACACCCCAACTTTGGAAGCCCATTTCTCCCTTATTACGTGTCCGATTCTGGCGAAACAACTTCCACTAGATTTAGCAACTCATCAACTTTTGGAGACTTTTATTCAAACTTGATCTTGAGTACTTACTAGGCAGCTAGATTAAATTGCGAGTATTTTCCCCCCTCCAACGGCCTGTCAATGCCTCCCGGCGCCGCCTCGGGGATGCTAACGGGCAAAAATACAATATTCTCCCCCTTGCACCTTCCATGACTCTTGCTCCTGCTTTCTCTCACTCATCTTCTGCTGCACCCTCCAACCCTTCACAGCTGGTCATCTTAAGTCAAGCCACACTCATCACGTGCGAATCCACTGGTTGCGCTTTGGTCCAGGAATTCACAAGCATGTGGCGCGTGCTGCATGGTTGCAAGAAAACCTGTCCCCTCTTTACCATGTCCACTGCGTAATGGTAACGCATTTTGATAGGCTTCGTCCTTATATTCTGCGTCAGGTTGTTGGTCAGTAAGATAGCGCTGGTTTTGTCCTCTTGTACCACCATTGGCCCTTGTTGTGCCACGCCCAGCTCCCCCAGTAATGTGCAAAGTCAAACCACCTCCTTGACCCCTTTTCCAACGGGATGTACTCTGACTCTACTGTGGACGTTGGGACGCAGTCTTACTTTCTGCTACACCATGACACCACTGCACCAGCAAGGAAGAACACATAGCCAGATGTGGACTTCTTCTTGTCCACATCGCCAGTCTCCATCCGTATAGCAGACCATATGCAAAGGGTCGGACCGTCCTTTGCCATCAAACCTCGGGTATGTGTGTTGCGTCGCCTGCAGGTAGCAGAGGATGCGCTAGACCACCTTCCTGTGTATTGGCCTTGGATCAGCCACATACCTGCTCACTTGGTCCACCATGTAGGCCAAGCATGGTCGAGTTGCCACCATGGTGTACATGAGGCTATCCATCGCCGATCAGTAGGGCACCCCTGCCATATCCTCCCGCTCTTCTTTTGTTCACAGCGTCCTTGCCACACTCAGTTCACATGACGTGGAGACCGGACTGCCATCTGGTTTGCATTCCTCCTTGTCGTATAGCTTCAGCATCTCGGCCACGTATTAGGCCTGTCCCAGCTCAAGCGTGCGCACCCTCCGGTTCCGTGTGATGCTCACCCCAAGGTAGTACTCCAACTCCTCCATATCTGACATCTTGAAATCTGTTGCTCAGCTGCTCTTTTAATAGTTGTAGGTTTGGAAGATCTGTCAATCTCAAAATTAAGTCATCCACATAGAGTGCAATGATCTACTAGAGTTGCTTGTTGCACCACACATACGCACTGTGATCCGACATGCAGCGCTTGAAGCCAAGTTGTGTCATAAAGCTGTCCATCAATTGACACCAGCATCAGGACGATTGATTTGGCCCATACAAGGACTTTCGTAGCTTGTACACTTTGACCTCCGGCATGTCCACTCCCTCCGGCACCTCCATGTAGATCTCTTTGTCTATGATGCCATTGAGGAAGGCAGCCTTTACGTCCATTTGGTGCATCTCCATGTCTTTCGCGGTTGCTACCTCAAGGATTGCCCAGATGCTTGTGAACTTGGCAAGGGGGGGTGAACGTCTTATCATAGTGCTGGCCTTTGCGTTATGCGTATCCCTTTGCCACTAGCCGTACATTGTATTTACAACCACACCATCCTTTGTAAGCTTGGTCTTGAAGACCCACTTTGAGCCTATGACCATGGCATCTTTCGGCCTATCAACTTGCTTCCACGTGTCATTTTTGGTGATGGAAGCCAGCTCTGATTTAATAGCTGCATCTCATTTATCCCCTTTGGGCCACGCAAGTACCTCTTGCATGGTTGTCGGCTCCATTGATGCAGCCAGCATGCACCGCGTCATGCCGATCCATCGACCAGTACTTGCGTCGAAGTGTTTCCCCGCTTTCCGCTGCCTCCCGCTGCGACACGGCAGTTTTGGTCACGCCTCATCATTGACTGGAAAGCTCCCTGAGGATCTCTCCCGCTCCGACGAAACATTGTCCGGATGGACGGCATGTCCAGTGGTATTTCTACCGATGCCCGATGCGTAATTTGCTGGGAATGCGCGCCTTGGCACCCTTTGTGCCTCATCTGCCGGATCCTTCCGGTGGATCTCCTCATGAGCTTGATCGTAATTTGAGTCCACTACATCGGCTGCCACCGCTGGTATACTGCCGCACTTTGATGCCGATCCATCGACCTTGGCATCTGCCCTTTCCTTCTTGTAGTCAAGGAGCTTGAACCACCCCCCCGTCTTTGGAGAGTCCACTAAATCCACGTCATTTCTACCGATGTAGCTCTGTTTCTCGTCAAACTCGATGTCTCGGCTTTGGATTACCTCCTCCTTGAAAATGTCGTAGCACTGGTATGTCTTATGTGCGCTCTCATAGCCAAGGAAGAGATACAACTTTGCCCGTGGCTTTAGCTTTCTGTCGCACTACTACACACCCTGCACCATCGCATGCGCCTTGTATACGAACACTTTTAGGAGCACCACACTTGGCTTGTACCCACTCCAAACCTCATGCGGCATCTTCCAGTTGCTCTTCTCTTTTAGCACCATTGTTGGGGTGAAATTGATGGTGTAGATCAACGTGCGCACAACTTCAGCCCATACATATGGCGGCAATTCCACATCCACCAACATGGTCCAAACCATGTTCAGGAGTGTTTGGTTCATCCACTTCACCACACCATTAGACTGTGACAAATACGCTGTTTTCTGTTCCCATTCTATGCCCTATTGCGTAAGCCACCAGCTACAGCCCACCTACTCTCCACCGTTTTTTGCTGTGTAGTGCTCTGGCCTTCCGGTCAGTCTACCTCTCTACAGCAGCAACATACTCCTTCAGCTGGTCTAGGACCTCAACTTTCTACATCATGAAGTACACATAGAGTTTTCTATTTTATTCATCTATGAATGTGACAAAGGAACCTTGCGTCACTCATTGACGCCGTCTTGAATGGTCTGTACACGCCGTTGTGCATGAACTCCTACACTTTCAAGGCGTGATTCACGTTCTCGTTGAACGGATTTTACTGTGCCTTGTCCAAGATGCAAGGCTCACACTTTTTGTGCGTTGTTGCATCTTTTGGCTCTTCCGCACCGTTGATAACGAGGCCACGTACCAGTTCGCACTTTACCATCTCCTTCACGACTACGGGTGAGGAATGTTCAGTCGTCAGTGCGAGAGCTCCAGATCAGGCCCCCCTCCTTTTTCCAGGATGACGGTGCCTTCCTACAAGTCTGCTGAATCTGTCACCGTGGGGATTACCTTGGTCTCTAAGATATAGAGTCCTCCCTCGCGCTTAGCCTCCAGCACAGTCTGAGTGCCACCGTCTTCCCGTACAACTACCTTCTTTCTCCTGAGAGTACCTCGTACCCCTTGTCCGTCAAGTGGTTGAAGCTTAGAATGTCAGCCAAGCCATGTACGTGTTGTACATCCTTGATGATACGCTACTCCCACTTTCCACCAACCACCACCTCTACATCCACATCTCCCTGGCCAGTCACTGGTTTGACCTTGTCATTCGCAACCACCATGGATTTGCTGGAATTGGTTTAGTTGATGACATTGACCTTCTTGACCAAGGTATGCTCCTCTGCTCCGGAGTCAAGGCATCACCGGTTAGCCTTCTTGAAGTAGTGGTTTTGAGCGCCGTTGAGAAGCGCCTTCTTTCCTTTGGCTTCCGTGCCACTGGCCTTTGCCTCCTCAGTGCACTCATGGGCCCCGTGGCCCTCCTTGTCGTAGTTATGGCATGCACCCTTCTTGGCACCCTTCTTGCCACCGCCATGTATGCCACCTCCCTTGTCCTCGTTTCCACCACCACCCGTTTTGATGACGAGGGTCGATGAGGAAGACGAGGACTCCCCACAGCTTTGTTACTGTGGCTCATTACGGATGCACTCTATGACCACGTCATATGTGAGCTTGTCCTCTGTCCATTTTCCCAAGAGGGTGATGAGAGCGCTCCAACAGCCAGGAAGGTCCATGAGGAGGATCATCGCCTGCAGCTGTGTGCCGATCTTCCATCCCAAATCGTTGTATTGTGAGATGAGTGACTCGGTCTCCTACATGGCAGTGATAAAATCATCTCCCTTCTCGATTCTCACCATGAGGAGTCCCTTTATTGTGAAGATTTTGTTCGTAAAAAGACATGGATTGATAGAAGACCCTGAGTTTCTGCCAAACTTCGGTTGCCAACTTGCACCCTTGAAAGTATTCCCACTGCGAATCAGCCGCCTCAGACACCAGCAACATGAGGGCCTCCGTGAAAGGCCTCCATGTGAATTCTATTGCTGTCGCTTCATCGAAGACTTCCGTTCCCTTCATGACCTCTGGCAGCCCCTTATGCGCGAAGTTAAGCTCAAAATGCCACCTCCATATTCCAAAGCCTGAGACACGTGCATAATTCTGGATGGGTTGCATCTTCTTCTATGACATTTGTGCAGTCTTCCACTCTGGGACCTCAGAATTTGACGGCAATGTTGTCCGCGACAACAACCCTGTCTGCCGCAAAATTTGTGAGCAATGTGAAGACCGGTCCGGGCCGTGGGCCCATAATCCTTTGTCAGAAAACCGCGGCCCTATGTGGTGGCAGTTCCAACGTGTTCCAATGGGTCTTCATTGTGTTCACAGCTTTGTTTTGTGCGAGTTCTGAGTCTAAGCGTGAGATTTCGGGTCGCCTCACGCTATGTTTGTGAGAGTTGGACAGATTTGTGAGACAGTCACTTTTGCGAAAGGAATAACCTAATTTGGCATTAGGTTTAGGACATTGACATGAACTGACAAGTTGTAGTACTAGTCCCAAAATTCCCAACACACCAAACTGCGTATGATTTGGTTGACCATAGCTCCTGCTATGTCAGCCAAAGCGTGGTACCCCAATTCCGCCACTCAGTTGGCGGCGCACGATGTCCGCCCGCTGAGGCGCCCTCACACATCAAGGACCCATCAAAACGCCTTTCCGGAGGTGCTTGTATCCCTACACATAGTGGCGGTCCCCCCTGTGCTTTTGGGGTATAGTTTGATGACTTAATCATTGAGTTTGGTGATGGGGATTGACGTGGTTCAAAACCTGTCCGCGGACCTGCAGTCCGCGGACAGGTTTTGGGGTCTGTGAATTTTGATGAAGTCCCCGAGTAACAAACTGTATTACTGAGTTTTGGACTCCGAGCCAGGATTTTGGCGAAGTCCCTCAATAAAAACCTGCACTACTGGTTCCGATGAATCTTATCCACTGGATGCCTCGGCAGTCTTCCGGGGCTAAATCACCAGATGTACATTTGTCTAAAAATATTGGCACAAGGATTGGATCAGCCCACCCCTCCCCCCTTCCCCCTCCCTTTCCCCCCAGCTTCTAGCAAGCACTTGGGAGCTGGCATACTCATTTGTTCAGAATTTGTGTGGAAGGAGGGGAGGGCAGGCAAGGGATAAGAGCTCCCTGCTTCCATTTAACCATTATAAGTGCCATGTTTCATGTTATTTTTTACAAATCAGACTGCTTCTTACCCATTTCTAGATCTTTCTGTCATGTCGTGTCCACCTTATTACATAGACTGTCACAGGGAAGGATTTCAGTACTTTCTTCACATCAGATCAAGCTAAGAGATAGCTTACTTCATTTCCACCACAAATCACACATGAGAAGAAGAATCAACTGGCATTTAGCTAGGTGGGATACAAAGGGCACGTCTTAAAGGTGTGCACAACCACCAGCATTTAATTTTCCTGCACTGCGTAGTGCAGGTCCGGCCCGTGCACCTTTCTCGACATCTACTCAGCCGGTTGCTCTCCACAACCGTTGTCTTCAAGGCAGTGGTGTTAAAAGGCGTGCCATATTTGTAGATGATACTTTTAAGGTTCAACATATTAACGTGTGTCTTTAAAGGCTCTCCTTATATGTAAATTATTGCAGAAATGTGCCAAATTTTTCCAGAAAAAAGATCATTCTGTTCAGAAGATGACGGTGATTCTCATGGGCCTGGCTAATACATAAAAAAAAATTGCACATATTTTAAAAAGTTAACAGAAGTACGACAGTGAAAAGCACTACGGCAAACCCACACATTGCAGAGAAAGTGGTTTATTCTTACAACCATGCGGCTGGCCTGCTTTGCAACTCTGTGTGTATGCCAGGAACTTGGCATGCATTGGATGAGGAGGACAGAGAGTTTTGAGGTCTATCACCAACGACAGAATGAAACCCAGCGAGTGGCACCATAGAAAACACAGAAGAAGACATTTGAAATAAAATTAATGTGAATGTGTTGCAATGTCATGCATGTTTCAACATGGGAACAAGCTGCCATGAGGAGAAAACCTCTGAAGTGCAAGTGGAAGGTCAAATATAGCCATCGGATCCTTGTTGGCAGAAATCCATAGCATGGAAACAAGGGCTTCTGGTCAGCCTGGTTGTAGGAGGCCTGCTGGGTAGAGGCTGCTGCCATGCTCATCGAGGGAATCCCGGTCCAAGGACTTGGCTGACCTCCCACCTCAAAGCCGGGATTTCAGCTAGGGCAGCTAGGTTGCGCTATGCATGGAAGTTGGCAGCGTTCAGGCATAGCGGAACATTTCCATGTCACTTAACGGATTGTAATCACTTCATGCTAAGGATGTCGTTTGAATTTACTTTATTGTGTCCAAGTATTCTGTGGAATTGCAGGTCAATGCTGTGTTCCTCACATTCAACTGACCCTGTGCCTTTTGTCTAAAACGTCTTGAAGATTTTGGAGCCTATATGTAGTGGTACCCAGCTTATTCACAAAGAAGGCCCGCCGTAATACTCAAGGTACACCTTAAGTATTAATACTTAATACTTCCATACCACCAACACTGCTTGGAGGAGAAGGGCTCCGATAGCTCAATGATCTAGTCCACGGTTGGATGTTCTAATTCGAAGGCTGGCACTGAGGTCAGATATGTTCTCAAAGTTTTGAAAGTTTCTGGTTCACTATCTCTCCAAATCCACTCAGTTGTTTTCAGAGAGGCACTGACACCCGAGCATGATCCTCTTGCAAATCGATGGTCATAGTTGCAGAAATCCAAAACTACCTGGACGTCCCAAACATTGGTGGACATCCGCCAATTAAAGACCACCTCCACTTTCTTCAGGTCCATCGTGATAATGTGGCCCAAACGATTGATCAAACAGTGATGGAACCTGGCATAGTTTGTGTCCAAACTCATTCTGGATATTGGGAAAAAGGCAAGAGGGTCAGGGGAGAGGTCGCCACTCTCTCCCCTGGCCCTCGCCTACTCTAACCTACCCTGTGCTACCCGTGGGGTCAGGAGAGAGGGTAATCCCATGCCTCCCCTGCCCATATGTGTACCTGTTATTCGATGATACCTTTCGGAGCAGATGGTCTTATCCACGCAGGTCTTGCACAAGTCTGAGAAGTGGCTTTGGTGAGCGAGCACGGGCGAGCGAGACAAAGAAGTGCCAGGGTGGCACCTCGGAGCAGAGGCGACGCTATGCTGTCCGGTCACCCATGACCGAGGCGTCAGCCCGCTCGACATACTAAGGCGGGCCACAAGGATGAGGCACAGGGTGACCGGACTACTGGCAGTTGTAGTTTTCTAGCGACAGGCAGACAATGCACTATTTAGTAGAACTCCTTGTACTCTTTCTATTCTCAATGGATTTGGTTGATTTCTTCACCATTCATTCGTCTGGACCTTCCTCCTCGGTTCCAGCTTTCAGTAACAAGCAAATCAGGCTTGTGTGATGTGTATTCAGAGTCAATGCGTGACGAAGTGTTAATTCAGGACCCTCACGCACGGCAGCCTTATTTGGGACTGACCCAGTGTGATCTGTTCAGCATTCAAGAACCTGGGGATCTATTTTTCTAACACGTGGTATCAGAGCAGGGTGCTGAATTCAGATTGTTTGCACCAAAAGGAGAAAACCCGACATCAATCAGACCATCCCTGAGTGGCGGACCCCTGAACAAGACGCCGTCATGGCGTCTCTCAATGGCGATCTGTTCAAGATTGAGCCCTTCGATGGAGACAACTATCACACTTTTGCGTTCAACATCAAGCTGATTTTACTCAACAAAGGACTCTGGGGACTCGTGACTGATCCACCTACAGAAGTGCTTGATGCCGCAGCCACCGCTGAACAAAGAGTATTATGGCAGCGGCGATGTGACCAAGCTTTTTCCATCATTGCCCTACACGTCACAGAACGGCTCAAGTTCCTCATCTGCGACAACAACACCACTCTTGATCCACGGGTGGCTTGGAAGGCCTTAAAATCCCGTTATGATAAAGTCAGTGACCTGGAGCTGAGCATTCTTCTCAAGGAGTTTCACCAACAAAAAATGGCAGAGGGAACGNATCTGCGACAACAACACCACTCTTGATCCACGGGTGGCTTGGAAGGCCTTAAAATCCCGTTATGATAAAGTCAGTGACCTGGAGCTGAGCATTCTTCTCAAGGAGTTTCACCAACAAAAAATGGCAGAGGGAACGCGACTGGAGGATCATATCACTTACATCAAGACTCTGGCCAACAGGATCACTGCCATGGGAGAAGTCATCTCCGAACGAGTAATGATCCTAACTCTGTTCAGTGGGCTTCCCAGCAGATTTGACCAAACAGTTGAGAGACTCCTGACTTTTCAAGACCAAGGAAAAGCTTTCGATGACAGACTCAAGGCTCTGGAGGCCGCAGCCAATGGACAACAACCACCTGCAAATCAAGGAGCAGCAGCAGCACCGGGAGTACCCGCAGCAACTGCCCCATACAAGCTGACAATGGAGAAGGCTTGTGAGGCTCTCCTGCACACTGAGGAAAAACTTATCAAGGAAGCAGGAGGGGAATCTGCTCTTTACACCGCACTCCAAAACCAACGAAAAAAGAAGTTTGACTCACACAATCATGGACGAAGCTATGGGCAAGGACGACTGGTCTCATCACCAGGACCTACAAACCGAAACCCATACCAACAACAGGAGCTTCTACCTTTCCATCCAAACAACCTGAGAAATCAAGGGGCCACCACCCATGATGACAACCGGTTTGCCAATATTACCTGTTACAAGTGCGGCAAGAAAGGACACACATTCAGGATGTGTTCTTTGCCCCGACGTGGGTCACCACAGCAACATCATGCTCTGCTAGCCTCAGTGGCTCAAGACGTGAAAGATGTCGCCATGAAACTAAATGAAATTGCCTCAGCTCAAGCAGCAGCAGACGTCAACAGAGCTATTGACACAACCAAGGCAGATCAAGATCTACTTGAGCAGTTACTACGCAAACGAGTGCCATCAGGAGAAGGCACACAACTGCAACGCCCTCAACCCATGCAACTTTCTAACCCGTTTGATGCAGAAAATTATGCCAGCGCTTCCTCAAACACTCCATCTCATCACGACAACAACACTGATCACAGCCATTTGGTCCTTGAAGAAATGGCCTTCTGCTCGATTGATAGCGCCTTTCTGCTTGCTGCGGGAATCCTGGCATGGATCATTGACTCAGGCTGCACCCGGCACATGACGTGCCACAGGGACTGGTTCATGGACTACAAGGACTAGAGAAAAATAGAAGAATGCCCCAGCAAGTCTCCGATGTGCCATAGCAGCTTTCCTGTAGGTGCACATGGGTGGATGAACATAAGGCACCCCTCCACCAGCCAGGTTTGCATCAGGAATCTGCACGGGCATGGACACAACCGATTGGTCACAGTCAGTTGTACAGATAAACATGAAAGGATCACATCACAATACTTCCCATGACCCAATGGTACGCATGTCCATGCACGTGTAAAAATGAAACAAGTGTACAGCAAGATGCTCAACAACGCACATGCAAACACCACACTCTCGGGAAACCTTAGGCAAGGGGGTGAAGCCTGATTAAACAAATGGCCACCCCGAATTTTCCATGTGCCAGTACCTTGGTTAGAAAGTCAGCCTGCTGCAAGTCCGCACCAACTGCAGATCACGGATTTCACCTCTCTCCACCAAGTTACACCAAAATTGGAACTGAACCAATGAGGCACAACTACGGATTCAAGCACATGAGTGAGCTAATGAGGCACAAGTACAGGGTCATGCCCAGTTTCTTTCCCAGATGCGTTGGACCATCCACCTTCTGGTCATCCAGAACATCCAGTGTGATAGGTGTGGAGGCTGTAGGAGCTTCACCCAGAAGGTTGACGAATTGGTTCTCCACAACTCGTAGTGAATCGAGAATTTCTGCCGTGGTCTCTACCCTGAGGAATATAGCTGCAGGACTGAGGTCCTTCATCCTGTAGGTATACTAGACAACTAGACAACTACCTTGGTTTCCTTCACGGCCTCCAATGAGGGAGGCACAAACTCATCAACATAGTCCTGGGTGGAGGTAAAGTACTCAATGGTCCATTGGAGGAGGCAAGACTGATCAGTTTCATTTTGCACATAGCCTACATAAATCAATGCGCCGGTGAGATCATTCAAGGCCTTATGCAAGTGCTAGAACTTGTCGGCAACCATAAATCTTGGCGGCATCACCTTGTAGATCTTGTCCTCCATAGCTTCATGGAGCAACACATAATTGAAACCCATCTGGGGTTGCTTACATTTGTGCCAGGGTATGACGCTGAACAGAGCATAAGCTCAAGTCATGCATCTGAAAGGTGCAAAGGTGGTGGTGAAGTTAAAACCCTCAACTCGTGAGAATCCCTTGGCCTTTGAGTGAGCCTTATAACAATCCAGTGTGGTATCTGGCTTCACCTTCCTCCAAAACAATCCACTTGGCGTGTATGGCCTTCTCCTTAGGCGGAAGGTCAATAAGCTTGTAGACACCGTGTTCTTGGATGGCGTGGAGCTCATCCTCATAGCTCGCACATCAAAGCGTCCCATCCTCTATTGAAGTCGCCTTCTTCAATGTGCCTGGATCACACAACATCAAGGGAGAGTTCTGGGTAGCCAGGAAACATGTGTTTGCCATGGTTCGGATCCCGACAAGGTCAGCCGCGGCATTGCACGTGACATATAACGCACGTGAGATCAGCTTGTGGCCGACCAGACACGCTGGATGTACCTCGGTGTTGGCCGCCTGGGAAATAAGCTCAATGGTCTTTATGCCAAGGTCACCTCTCGAAATTCTGCAAGTGGGGTGTCTAGACACCGCAACATCTTGCCGCTGAACCCTAGAGGACAGCGGTCAGATGCAGCCACTGGTTCCACAGGTGAACAAAGTATACACCTTGGGCTGGGGAGCAGGAGGGGAGCCAGGTGCAGACACAGGGGCAGCGGGGATGCAGACGCAGCACCTGCACGCTCCCTTGGAGCCTGCAGGTGCTGGTAGTTGGATGCAGGCATAGATGCAGGGGAAGTTGCAGGCACAGATGTAGGGGAGGCTGCAGGAACAGACATAGTAAAACTCTGCAGGTGCAGGTATAGTTACAGATGTTGGAGAGGCCATAGGGATGGCTATGGGGAAGGGTGCAGGTGTAACCTCTAGGATCAGCGAGGCCTAGGTTGAATCGACATTGGCGGGTGACTGAACGACAGGTATGGAGGTCTGGACGGACCTATCCACTGGCCTAGACTCCTCGTTCCACCGAGAATCCACACAAGAGGGAGCATGGCAAGTGACTGGAAAGAGTATTCAGGAGAGTTCCTTGTAAAGAAGAACCTCAAGGAAGTGGGAATCTTGGGACTGGAAAACTCAGTGAAGAGCAAGATGCCGAGAGTGCCAATCCTTTCACCGCAGTGAAATGCCACGAAAGTCACACATGCGACCTCATGGGGTGACCTAGTTTTGCTGTGTGTAAAAAAAACGTGCCATGGAGCCTCATACACATGCCATGCAGCTCTATATACATACGAGCCTAAGGTCGGCACAAAGGCCATACCAGAATTTTACACTATGACATTGTGTAGCAACTGACTGTGCGGGAGGTGGTTCCAGAAGTATGCCATGTAGGAGAGCGTCTAGCAGAGGCAGAGTGCTATGTAGTATATTGTTTGGTTTCAACCACATGTCGTGAGGTGAGTGGTAACTAGATCATTGACTCTGGTGCCACCCATCATATGACCTGTCATAGTGGTAATTCTGTTATTGGTCCCGTTGGGTTTGTTCGTTCTGTATGCACTGGATCTGGTCACTCTTTTCCTGTCCAGGGTGTTGGGGTTGTGATGTTTTATGGTCTTTCTGACCGCTCCAACTTTATTTTTGTCCTTTATATTGAGCTCAGCCTGATCTTGACTAGTTCATACACCAGGATGGGTCTCTCTGTTGAGCTATCTGCTGATTGTGCCATAGTGTCTAGTTGCAAAACGTGTGTCATTGTTCTCTGTTCCTCTGTTGTTCATGATCTTTATCATGCTATTTGATTTTCTTCCTTTGTCTCCTCTCTTCCCAATGAACCAGCATCTTGAGCTCAAACACTGTGTCCAAGCTCATTCAAAATTACCCAGCCCTCTGTCTTGACGCGACTTCCTTCAAGAAGTCACCCAAGACCATCTACCTTTTTTATGCTCAGTGTAAGATGCATCGCTGATATTACATTGGCTCCACTTCCCAGGCACTGTGCCCATTGGATCTGGTCCACTCGGACCTCCTTGGCTGTCTTCCAGTTGAGTCCCTTTTAGATCAGAGTCGATGCGTCCCTACTCTGACTTGAAAAATTCCATACCGACCGGATCCGGTGGGTCTATGGCCTCCACCACAAGAGTGATGCCTCCCTAGCGGTGTACGTGTAGCTCATCCTGGCTGAGCATCAGTCTTCTTACCAACTCTACACATTCCCATTGGATCGTGGTCATGAGTGTGGTGAGATGAAAACATTCTTTGCTAAGCAAGGTGTCGTTCACCAGCTCTCTGCCCCTGCTACACCCTTGCAAACGAAGTCTCTGAGTCCTAAAGCCGGACCATGGAGGATGTAGTTTGCTTCATGCCGTCTGAATTTCATTTCACAAAGTCCTTTGGATTGAGGTCTTCTCCTACATTATGTAAGTTTAGAACCAATTTCCTCATGATCCCCTACTGGGCAATGTCACACATTATGAGCTTTGGTTTGGCCATCATGCCGGCCTAATTCTCACGTGCATCTGGAGCTCTGAGGCTTAAATATGGTGCACCAAAGAACAGACGGGGTCCAAGGTCTCACCTCAGGGCTGCATGTGTGCCTTTTTCAACATGTCTCTGCAGTCAACGGCTTAGCGGTTTAGGTGCCCTGCTTGCCAATGCATTGTCGAGTCTCGGGACACCCTCTTCTTTGAGGCGTTCACATACTGAGTTATTTCCAATTTGTTTCTGGGCACAAGACCACCTTTCTACTTGTGTGGCTTCCAGGCGGATGGGGTATTTTGAATTGTGTTTCAACATTCCCTGATGGTGGTCCATGGTCCTCGGCTTGTTTGAGCATCAATTTTAGACAAAGTGTGAGCTTTCTAATTGCCTCACGCTATGTGAGCAAAGTTCTGGCAATACTCAGCAACATCAGATCATCAAGAAGCTGGGGATAAATTGTGGTTGGTTATTTTGACAAAGACCACATCAACAACGTTATACAAAAAGGCTACTCTTGAGCTGTCCAACGCACTAAAGAACACGTATTTCAGACAAGCGTAGAGGACGTAACGCTTGTCTCAGTGTAGGTCTGACACCTACTACATCCAACACATGCCACCTAACGCCACCTATGGCGCCCTCATGTTGCAGCGCCTTTGGGCACGTGAGAAATTCCTGTCTAGAGATGCAGGGCCCTTTGTACATGGTTTAGATGTTCCTTTTACTGTTTTGAGGTGCCTCCATACATTAAATATCCAGTTTGGTGTTGGGGTTTAAGGGGGTCCGAAACCTGTCCATGGACCTCCAGTCAGAATTCTCACTAAGTTCCTAAGTAACAAACTGCACTTCTGAGTCGGGGTCCAAAATCCAGGGTTTGGCTGAGTCCATTTGTAACAGCTTGTAATATTACGGAGTAATCCAGCACCAGAATTTGCCGATGTCCCCCAGTAACAAAAATAAACTACGGGACAGCGGCTGAATCCCCACCAAACGTTGATCGTCCACAATTTCCTTGACTCTAAAACACAACAAGCGATTCAAGTTATTATGGGTCCAATTCAGCGTTCTGCTTCACCTGGAACCCTTAGAAGTGGATTTGGAGCACTGTGCAATTCTGTAGATTCTTCGTAAAATCTTTCTCTGTCATGGACATGCGGAGGGGAATTTTCCCTCTTTCACCTTCCATGCCCGCTGCCTCCAGCTCGCTCTTGCTGATCTTCCGCTGCGCCTGCCAGCTCCTCGTAGCTGGTCATGCCGTGGCCGGCCACAGTGAGGGCGTGCCAATCTATGGGCTGCGCCTTGGTCAAGCAGTCCGCGAGCATGTGCTTGGTGCTACAGTGTTACAGCACCATCTCTCCCTTCTCCACCATGCCGTGGACGTAGTGATAGTGCACATTGATGTGCTTCATCCTCTTGTGCTATGTTGTATTGTTGTTCAGAGAGATGGGGCCTGTGTTGTATTTTTGCACCACCATTGGCTCCTGCTGTGGCATCCCTAGCTCCACCAGCAACCTGCGGAGACACACCGCCCCCTTGACCACCTCCTCAGCCAGCGCAATGTACCATGCTTCTACTGGGGAGGTGGTGACGCAGTCCTGCTTCCAGCTGCACCACGAGACCGCTACACTCACGAAGAAGACCATGCATCCTGAGGTGGACTTCCAACGGTCCATGTCACCGGCGTAGTCTGTGCCCATGAAGCAGAACAGATGCAATGGATCGGTCCTCCACTGGCCATCAAATCTCAGGCACGCATGTCACATCGCCTGCAGGTAGAAGAGGATACGCTTGAACACCTTCCAGTGTAGTGGTCCCTAATCGGCCATGTACCTGCTCACTTGGCCCATCTCGTAGGCCAGGTCGGGTCGAGTCATCATCATAGAGTACATGAGGCTGTCCACCGCAGACATGTACGACACCCCTGCCATGTCTCCCTGCTCTCCTTTTGTTTGTAACGACATAGCCGCACTCAGGTCACAGGATCTAGAGAAAGGACTACCAATAGGTTTGAAGTCCCCCATGTCATACGGCTTCAACACATCGGGTACAGCTCAAGCGTGTACGCCTTCCGATTCCGGAAGGCGAACAAAACATGACAGAAAGATCTAAAAGAGGCTGAGAAGCAGTCTGATTTGTATAAAATAACGTGAAATATGGCACATATAATGGTGAAATGGAAGCAGGGAACTTATACCTTGCCGCCCCTCCCATCCTCCCCCACAGATTATGAAAAAATGAGTATGCCAGCTTCCACGTGCCTGCTAGAAGCTGGGAGGAAGGGAGGGGGGGGGGGGGGGTTGATCCCATCCGTGTGCCAAGATTTTTAGACAGCTATGTAGATGAAGAAGCTGTTGCAGTGGCAGAAACAGTATGAGCCATTCATTTCTCTGAATGAAAGACAGAAAGAAGCAAGGAAAATAGAGAAGAAAATCTTACACAAGAAAAAGATGCCCAGTTGCAACCGCGGTCTTTTTGAAAGTACAATGAACAACGTTGAATAGTTCCATGATCCATGACACAGACAAAAACGATCAATGTTGTCTGTTGGAAAATTATCACTGACCACTCAAATAGCTTTCACATTGGAAACATCTGCATCAGTGTTGAGACTAGTTCAGAGGTCACCATGTCCCAAAACCTTAAACAGCAAGACCGGGCACTGACCAGGAGGAGGGTTTCTATGAAGATTTGAACATAAAAGTTGTTATTGAAGGATAGATGTCCTTGTAT